>PVIJ01022041.1:0-17097 GCA_004024925.1 Scalopus aquaticus
GGCCCCGCCCCGCCCGCCGCCGGCCACGCCCCCACCCGCACTCACTCTCGTGGCAGTAGGTGCCCGTGAAGCCGCTGTCGCAGACACAGGAGAAGTTGCCCCGGGGCAGGCTGATGCAGCGTCCGTGGGGGCCACACACGCCGGCCACCCTGGGGCCGGCCTCGAACCCGCCGCAGCCGTCGATCACTGGGGGACAGGGAGGTCAGGCTGTCCTCACGGCGCCCGTCCTGCAGCCCCTGCCCCGCACTGCCCGCGGGCCCCACCTTCGCAGCCCCCTCCGGGACACGGCCCCCGGGGCACCGAGCAGTTCTTGCCGCCCATTTCCTCGGGGCACGCGCAGTAATAGTCGCCCTCCAGGTTGTAGCAGCGGGCGCCGTTCTGGCAGGGGCTGGGCTCGCAGAAGTCCACGTCCACCTGCCGGGAGCCGGCCATCGTTGATGACGCGGCGCCCCACCAGCGGCACGGGGACAGCCAGCCCTGGCCTTCGCACCGGGGCCTGGCCTGGGCCTATTCAACTGCGCCCCCCACGTGAGCCTAAGGACCCGCCACCGGGAACGGTCCAGGCCATGGGCGGGACAGAACCCCGCGGCCAACAGGCCGCTCCCACCCTCGCCTCCACCTCCAGCAGGCCACGTGTGCCCGTACCCCTCGCGGCAGCAGGACAGCCACCCTGACCCCAGACCCAGCAAGCGCTCGGGCCCTTCCGGGGGACACCACCGCGTGGCCCCCAGCCCGAGTGCTCTGTCTGCACCCAACAGCCCTTCCTGCCCCAAAGGCGGGGGCAGAACCCCAGCACTGGTCACGGTGCGGGCAACACCACCCACCCCACCCTGGGGTCTTCAGGCCACCTGCCTGTGGTCTGGGATAGGGACTCGGCAAGGAGGGGCTGGCGCCGCCCCGAGGGCCCGCCCGGCCCGCCCAGGACAGGCCCCTCACCTCGCAGAGCGGCCCCGAGAAGCCCTTGGGGCAGTGGCAGCGGAAGCCGTCCACCAGGTCCTCGCACAGGCCGCCGGCTCGGCAGGGGCTGCTGGCACACTCGTCCGTCTCCAGCTCGCAGTGCCGGCCGCCGAAGCCCCGCGGACACACGCACTGGTAGCTGTTGACCAGGTCCTGCGAGGGCGGGGCGGGTGAGCCCCCGCCGCGGCCCCGCCCCGCCCCGCCGCGGCCCCGCCCCGCCTCACCTTGCAGGTGCCTCCGTGCTGGCACTGCCCGCGACAGTCGTTGACATCTGGAGACAGAGGGGCGGTCACGCCGGCCCGCGCGCGCCCCCAGCCCCCGCCTGCCCCGCCCGCCCGTACTGACTGATCTGGCAGTTGATGCCCATCCAGCCCGGGACGCAATCACAGTAATAGCCACCAATCAGGTTTTTGCAAGAAAAAGCATTAAGGCACGGCTGCCCTTCGCACTCATTGGCGTCTGTGGACGAGACAAGGGAGCTCTGGGCCCGCCCCGCCCACCCGCCGTGCGGCGCCCGCAGCCCAGTCCAACGCAGCCACAGTCTAGCCCAGCACAGCCGCAGCCCAGCCCAGCGCAGCGCAGCCCAGCGCAGCCGCCGTCCATGCACACCTGCCCCGGGGGGCCTTACCCAGCTGGCAGGTGGCCCCCGCCCACTGCTCGGGGCAGACGCACTCAAAACCATCCACCTGGTCCACGCAGGTGCCCCCGGCCGCGCACGGGCTGGAGGCGCACTCGTCGATGTCTGCGGGGGCAGGAACAGGCGCAGGGTCGGAGCCGGGCAGGAGGGCGTGGGGAGGGGGTCAGAGGGCGCGGTTGTGTGGGGCAGCCAGGGTCACGTGGGGAACGGGTCTCGGCATCCCGTGGCAGCATCTTCTGCCACCCCCGCCCTGGGCAGTGACAGGCATAGATTCGGCCGCTCTTCCCTCCCAAAGGCCGGAGATGTCCCCACGCGCCGTGGGCGGGCACTCACCCAGCGCGCAGGTGGGCCCGCTCCAGCCCGCCGGGCAGTGGCACTCGAATCCGGAGGGCACCTCGTGGCACGAGCCGCCGCTGGCGCAGGGGTTGGAGGCGCAGGCGTGCTCGGCTGCAAGGAGGCGGGTGGATGAGTGGCCCGGGCCGGCGGCACTAGTCCCGCACTGCACCGCCGCGCTGGGCACCCCAGCCCGCACCTACCCCTCTCGCAGTTCTTGCCCGAGTAGCCCTCGGGGCAGGCGCAGTGGTACTGGTCTGGCTCCGCGTTGATGCAGGTGCCCCCGTTGATGCAGGGGTGGTGGCTGCCGCAGTAGTTCAGGTCTGCGGGCAGGTGGGCGCTCAGGGCCAGGCCCCGCCCTGCTCGCCGGCCCCGCCCACCCCACCCACTGGCCCCGCCCCACTAGCCGGCCTCGCCCACCCCACCCGCTGGCCCCGCCCACCGGCCCCGCCCCCACCAGCCCGCCCCGCCCACCTTTGTTGCAGAGCAGGCCGCCCCAGTTGGTCTCGCAGTTGCACTGCCAGGGCTGCACGCAGCTGCCGTGGACGCAGCCGGGGTACGGGACACACTCGTCACAGAATCTCCCCTGCCAGCCGTAGCTGCACCTGGGGCGCAGGCGTGGGGCTGCGAGTCAGAGAACGCGGCCCGGACGGAGAGAGTGGCCCGGAGGCGGCCCTCTGGGGCGGGAAGGCTCCGTCTTTGAACTGACCGCCAGCCAGACAGGGTGGCAGCCCTGTGGCCAGCGCCCTCTCGGGCACTGCCCGGCGCTGGCTGGGACGGCCGCGCAGCTGTCCAGTCACTCCTACGGGGGCTATTTTGGGACTCACCCCAGAGGGGCCCCGGGAGCCGGCGCCGGAAAGGGAGGCCCTGCCGGGACCCCAGGAACAAGAGCGGCGGCTCGGACAGGTGCTGCGGGGCTGGGGGGCCGGACAACGGGGGCGCAGGCCCCTGCCTGGCCACGGGCAGGGCCTGACCCCGCCTGTAACTCAAGGACAGGAAGTGCTCTGCCCTGCCTCACAGGTGGGAGATGCAGGCCGGGCAGCGGGGCAGCCTGGTGCCAGGAGCGGCCGCCACGCCCCGACCCACAGCCTGGAGCGGGTTCTCCGCTCCAGGACCACGGCCCAGGCCTGGCCCTGCCTGGCGCGGCTGCCAGCGTCCGTGCAGGAAGGCCGGCAGCGGGGACCAGAGGGTGCCCGGGCGGCCGTCAGCACCAGCCCAGCCCCAGCGGATGGACCGCCCCAGGGGCCAGCGCCAACGCACAGCCAGCCCAGGCCACACTACTGCCCGCACTGCTTTCTGTGGAGGGAGCGCCAGGGCTCCGGGAGGGCCCAGCCCACTGCTGTCCACGCGGGACCCGGGCAGCTGCCAGCCCCGGAACAGGCGGGGACAGGCTGCGCTGGCCGGCCCCGGGGATGGGCCCAGCGTCCCCGCCAGCGCCCAAGGCCCAGGCCCCCTTCCTGGCGGGACTCTGGAGCGGGGCAGGGCCGTCCACCCGGGGAGGGGCTGACATGGGTGCTGCCGCTGGGCCTCCCCACCGGGCATGCTCTCCCACCGCGTCCCTCACTTCCCGCAGTCTGGGGGCGCCCCTCCCCACCCCGCTGCGTCTCTCCACCAGGCCCTGACAGTGCCAGGGCCCAGCACCGCCTGGGGGTCCTCGCCATGGCCGCGCCCCCACCACCTGCGGGCCACGGGGCCTCCCTGGCCCTGTCCACCCTGCAGCTCCTCTGGGCTCGGCGCCTGGTGAGGCCCACACCCCGGGGCCCTCGGGCTGCCCCGCCCCTCAGCACCCCAAGCTTGCCCTGTGCGTTCCCGCACAGCCCTGGCTCCACTGACCATCACCGCTGCCCGCAGGGCCCTCTCCCCTCCCAGGTCACGGGCCCACCGTCCCCAAGGGGGTGCGCTGGGGGCCCCCTTCGGGCCTCTGCCCTGTCTGTCCCGGATCACCGCCTGATGGCCGGTGTCCCCCTGCCCCAGTGGCCACTCGGTCCTCAAGGGCCACCCCACGGCAGGCAGGCCTGGGCGGCCTGCACTCTTCTCCATCTGCCCAGCCCCCACGGCCTCTGCCTGCCGCTTCCGGCCTGGCTGCCCTGCTTGTGGGGCCATGGCCCTGCGCCCCAAGTGTGCGCCTTGGGGACAGCGGACGCCCCGGGCCAGCCCAGGGCCCTGGCCCAGCCGGACTCACCTGCACTCCCCCGGCGCCGCGCAGCCCCCGTGCAGCAGGTTGCAGCCTTGTTTACAGACGGCTGTGGACAGGGGTGGGGGTGAGGCGGCGCCAGAGCCCCAGGCCCCGCCCGCGCCCCGGCCCGCCGCGCTCACCCTCCTTGCACTCCCGGCCCATCCAGCCGCTCAGGCAGGCCTTGTTGCCGTACTGGTCGCAGGTGTAGTGGCCGAAGAAGTCGTCGCGGGGCCGGCAGAACTTGTTGCACGCGGCGCTGTAGTAGTTGGCGTCGCAGCGCACGCGGATCTGCAGCTCCAGGTGCGCCACGTGGCCGCTGAAGCGCAGGCTCTTCCAGCGGTCCTCGGGGTTGATCATGCCCGCGTGCGACACGCGCTCGATCAGCAGCTCCTCTGGGGGGGCGTTCGGTCAGCGCCGCCGCCGCCAGGCCCGGCGCCCCATGGGGGCAGCTCGGGTGGGGCCTCCCCGCAGGAGGCCAGCTGGACCCCGCCCCCAGCCAGGGAGGCCCGCCCGGCCCCCTCGTGTCTTCCCAGCAGCAACACGGTGGCCCCTGCCGCGTGACCTGGCCCGGCTGTCCAGCAGGCGCCACAAGTGCAGCGCCCCCTGCTGGCCCCACGGGCCGTGCCCACAGGCCGCTGTCCTCAGGGCCGCCCTCAGCGCAGGGGGGTGCTCCAAGCACCCGCAGGGTCAGTCAGCTGACCCTCCCGCCCCCAGCCATGGCCTCAAGCCTCCAGAGACGTCCGCTGAGCCCTCGCTGCCCAGGCCACCTGGGCTGGACATCGCATCCCTCCCTGGGCCTCACACTCAGCCCCTTCTCCTGGCCACTCTCCCCTTTGCCCACAGGACGCCTCTGCCACCACCAGGCCCTGCACACCCCGCACACGCGCGCCCAGCAGAAGGCTCTGGGAGGGGGCCGCCCCGAGACGGCAGAGGGAGTCACAAAGCCAGAGCCTCTTGGAGCGCCCCCCACGCCGCTGACACGGCCCCGGAGGGAGCAGCACAGCTGCAGCCGAGACAGGGCAGGGCTGCACGGGCACAGCTCTGCAGGCCCCAGTGCACCGGGGCTTCCTGGCAGGCAGGGCAAAAAGGGAAAGCGTGCACAGGGCCGGCCCGGCCGACTCACCGCCGGGGGTGGTGTCATTGTCCCAGTCCCAGGCCTCCACGATGAGGGTGAAGGAGCGCTGCGGACACAGGCGGCGTCAGGAGCCGCGCCCTCGCCGCCCACGCCCGCCCACCCCCACCTCCCGGACCTGAGAGCGGGCCCCAAGACGCGGGGGGGGGGGGGAGGCGGAGGCGCCCTGGGAGAGGCTCGGGCTGGGGCGCTGGCTCTTTCGGCCCCGTCCACCAGCCCCTGTCCGGGGCAGCGGAGAAGAGCGAGGGGCAGGCGGGCCTGGCACCCCCAGAGCCCGAGGCCAGGGACGTCCCCAGGGGGCCTCGGGGCTCGCTGAGGCCCAGTCCATGCGGTGAGGGTCCTGCCCCCTGCACCCGCTCGGGCCCCAGACAGGCGACGGCTCGGCCAGCAGCCGCCCGCCCGCCCAGGACGGAGAAGGGCCGCCCTGCAGCTGGGCCTGGGCGCTGGCCCCGAGGCCGGGACTCCCTGGCTCCCGCCCGCTTGCTCGGGGGTGGCCAGGCCCTGCCAGGAACATGCCCGTCGTGCCCCCGGCGGCCCAAGGGCCGAGGCCAGAAGCCACCAGGGCCAGTCAGGGGCACCCAAACCCGACCCCAGGCCCCATGCACCCCAGCTTGCCCCTCAGGACCCCTCCTCTGCCCCGCCCCGAGCAGCCCGGTGCCCAGAACACCCCGCTATTGGACTCCCCTCGTGGCCCCGTGCGGCCTGCCCCCAGTCACCCCCAGCCAGCCCTGGGGCCCAGCCGCTGCCGCCCGTCCCACGTCCCAGCCCGGCCATCACCCGCCACGAGCCCACAGGCCACCAGCGCCTCCAAGCCCCCCGCAGCGCCCAGACGCCCTCCTGTCCCCCAAGCAGTCTGCGTCTCCCCTCGTGGGACCCCCAGACCCCACCCCCGCACAGGCCCCGCCCCCCGCATCTGCGCTGAGCGGACGCAGCCCCGCCCCCTCGGGCCCCTCCTGCGCGCGGCCCTGGAGGGTGAAGGAGCCGAGGGAGGGGCCGGTCGGGCCCACCGGCCGGGGCAGCAGACCCCGGGCCCTCTGGGGCCCGTGCCGAGCGGCGGGGGCGGGGCTGCGGGCGAGGCGGCTCCCGCAGGAGCTCCGCGGGGGGCAGGAGGCCTCCCGCCCGCAGGCCACGTGGCCGGCGCCCCACCTGGGCTCCCCAGCTCCAGGGAAACCCCAGGCCCGCACTCAGGTAGGGTTACAGCCACCTCGCCACGCCCAGGGCTCTGGTTACGCCCCGCGGGGCGTGCGCCCACCCGCCCGGCCGCCGCCCGCCAGCTGGGCCAGGCCCGCACCTGGGCGCAGAGAACCTGAGCCAGCGCCGCACCCACCCTCCCGGCGCGCTCAGCCCCGCGCAGGACCGAGGTCGCAGGGCCGGGGCCGGGGCAGCGGGTGCCCGCGGGCTGCAGGGAAGCCCGCTCTGCTCCGGCCACCTGCCCAGGCCCGGGCCGGCCGCCTTCTCCCTGCCTGCCAGGGCCAGGGCCTGGACACGCGCGTGACACCCAGGCACCGGCGCGGTGGCCTCTCCCGCGGCAGAGCAGAGCGGCCGCGGAGCGCTGGGCCGGGCAGGCACCCAGGTCGCAGAGGCCCAGAAGGCCTGGCCTCCTGCCTCGCTCGGGGCGCCCACCTGCCTGGCCAGTCGGGGATGTGCGGGCGCCCCGATCTCCAGCCCCAGCCCCAGGCCAGGCACGCGGCTGCCCTGCTCCCCGCGAGGGTGCCCCCCAGCTGGGCCTGCAGCCACAGGACACAGCCACTCCAGGGACACTGGGGGTCCCCTGCCCCTCGGGCCTCGCCAGCCAGCGGCCGCCCAGAGGACACCTACACGCACGGCACCAGGGCCACTCACGGGGCGCCCCCGCCTCCGGGGCCTCCCCTCCGGCAGCCAGAGGCCAAGCCCAGCACCTCAGGCCCCACTCAAAGGCCAGTGAGTGACCAGGCCAGCGCCAGGGCGTCCCCAACGAGCGGGCTCCAGCGGGGACCAGGCTGGCCCCTCCACCCACCGCCCCCCAGGCCCCGACTTCTGGAGCTGAGGCGGGGCTGGTCTCCCAGGGGCCCCTCGCGGTCCCGGGGAGTCCAGCAGGCAGTGGGGCGCCCCGGTGGGCACCCCGCGTTCCAAACACGCCCCAACCATGGGACAGAGCTGGGCTTGCAGCGGCCGAGTGGCCGCAGGGCTGAGCCAGCTGAGCGGAAATGCCAGGGCGCTGGCATCACTGCCCACCACGCGCGGGCAGCCGCACGGACGGCGGGCAGGGACCGGGCCCCCTGCCGTGACCCCCCAGCAGCCCTGCCCCACCGGGCAACGAGGGGGCCCCGGGGCGCCGCGTCGGGGGGCCAGGCCGGGCCCAGGCCCGCCTTGCTGCTGGCCGGCCGGCGGGCGGGCAGGCAGAGAGCTGGAGGGACACGCGTCGGCCCGCCACATTCCTGCGCGCGCCCTGCCCCCACGCCCCGGCTGCCAACTCCGGCAGAAAACACGTCCTCAGGTAGCGATTGGAGCCCGCTGGCCGCGGCCCAGCCCAGACGACAGGCTGCGGGCGCTGCTCGGGCCTGCCAGCGCGGCCATCCCACCCGGACCGCAGGCCAGCCCCGAGGCCAGGCGGGGCCTCAGGAGCTCTGGGACGGGCAGTTGAGGCCTCCCGGCCACTCAGGGTCAGGCACGGTGGACACATCCCTGGCGCCTCCGGCAGATGGGACCTCGGGCAGAGGAAGGCCAGGACACCAGCTCCCACCACGCCGCGGCTCGGCCGGGCACCGCGGGCACCTCCCTGGCCTCTCCCAGGCCCCCAGCTGCCCTTCACGTCCTGCACGCAGGGGCCTCCTCCGCCGGGCTCTCAGGCGGCCGCCCACCCAGCCCCGGGCGCGGTTCAGAAAACGCGCAGTGGGCGCAGAGGCCTCGGCTCGCAGCTCCGCAGCCCAGAGCCGCCCAGTCCCGCTGGGCCGCGGCAGCCCCCCCACACTGGCGCTGAGGGCTCGGGGCTGCCCCCGCCCCGCCCCCACCCCACCCGGGCATCCAGGAAACAGCAGCAGGGCGGGCACAGGCTGGCCCCGGGCCCGCGGCAGCTCCGCCGGGGCCTGCCCCGGACCAGCCCCAGCACGCGCGGCGCACATGCCTCCGCGGCCGCCCGGCCCGGGGCGCCCCGCCGCGCCTCCGCGCCCAGACAGACACGCGCGGGGCGACGCAGGCACACGCCGAGGCCCGCCGGCACGGGGCCGCCGCCACCCCGCCCCGCCGCCACCCCGCGCGCGGCGCCCGGCCGGCCCCACGGCCCGCGCGCCCACGTGGCGGGGTGCGCACCGGCCCCGGAGCACGCGCCCGGCCCGCGCCGCGCGGCGCCCCCTACCGGCGCCGCCCGCCGGGGACGCGCCGCCCGCCGGGGACGCGGGCCGGGCGCGGGTGCGGGGCGGAGGGGCGCGGGGCGGGGGCGCGGCCGGGCCGGGAACAGGGGGCGGGGGCGCGGGGGCGCACGTACCGGCCAGGCGAACTGGAAGGGGATGACGACGAGGCCCGGGTCCTGGTCGCCGCCCGCCCGGGCCCGCGCGCGCGCTCGGTCCCCCGCGGCGCCCGCCGGCGGCAGGTAGAAGGAGTTGCCGCCCAGCACGGGCGTGGCGCCGTGGCCGTAGCTGCAGGGCCCCGTGGGCGTCACCTTGGCCTGGTACTCCTTCAGGCACACGCGCACGTACGTGTCGCACTCGTCGCGGCCGCAGCCCCCCGCGCGCGTCGTCCGGCCGTCGCCGTCACAGCAGGCGCCGCTCAGCAGCTCCCCGTTCGCGTTCCGCAGCGCGCTCAGCTGCAGCTCGAAATAGCCCATGGGCCGCGCCGCCTAAAAATAAGGCAGGGGCAGCGCGGGGCGGCGCGGGCCGGGGTCGGCGCCGGGGCCGCGCCCCGCCCCCACCGCCGCCGCCGGGGTCCCGAGGGCGCCCGCTCACCTGCACGCACAGCGCCAGCAGCAGCAGCAGCCGCCGGGGCAGCCGCCCCCGCGCCCGCGCCCGCGCCCGCATCGCCGCCGGGACCCGCCCGCCCGCCCGGCCCGCCGCCGCCGCCGCCGCCGCGCGCCCGGCCCGCCCGGCCCGCCCGGCCCGGCCCGGCCCGGCCTCCCAGCGCCCGCCCGCCCGCCCGGCTCCGAGCGCGGCGCGGCACAGGCGGCGGCGGCACAGGCGACTCCCGCGGCGGGCGGGGTCGAGGCGGCGCGGGCGGGGGCGGCGCTCGGCTGGCGGCGGCCGCGTCCGGGGCCCGCCGGCTCCCACCGGCGGCGGCGGCGGCGCAGGCGGCACAGCGGCTCGGCGGCGGCGGCGGGTCCCGGCCTCGGCTCTGCGCGCCCGCGCTCCCGGCGCCCGCAGCCCACAAGTTCGGGCCGAGACTGACAGCTCGCTCGCCCATTCGTCACCCGCGCACCTGCATATGCATGAGGGGGCGGGGCCGCGCCGCGGGGTGGGGCCGGGGGCCGGGGGCGCCCCGGCTTTAAAGGCGGCGGAGGGCGCCGCCCGCCCGCGCCCTGCCCGGCGCGCGCCGGCCGGGGCGCCCGCGCGGTGGGCCGCGGGGTGGGCGCGGGCGCGGGGTCGGCCGACACCTCCGCCGAGCCTGCCAGCGGGGGCCGGCGCCGCAGAGCGGCCGCCCCTGCGCCCGGGCTCCCGCCGGTGTCAGGAGCCAGGGGGTGGGGCGCCCCCTGAGGTCACCGCCGAGGTCCCCTCCCATCGGGGCGCCGCCGCGCTCCCGGCGGTCCCCGAGGAGATGCCGCCTCCGGCACAATCAGGGCTCGGCCCCGCGCCGCGAGGCGGGCGCGGCCTGGGACCCGAGCCGGCCCAGCCGCGACCGCGCGCCCCCCTTCCCGGGGAAGGGCCCCTCCGCGCCGCGCCTACCGTCTCCCGCCGGCCGCAGGGGGCGCTGCGCCCCGCCGACGCCCCCGCCCGCCCCTGCGCGCGGCCGCCCGGCGAGCCTCTTGGCCCCCGCGGTGCGCTCCGCTCGGCGCCGGCGCGATCGGGGATCGCGGGGCAGGAACCCGAGGCTCGCCCCAGCTGGGGTCGCGGCGGAAAGGCCCGTGGGGCGCCGCCTCCGAGGCCGCGGCCCGCATCCCATCCCCTGCCCGGGAAGGTGGGCGCCCCGGCCCCTGCAGCGGGCCCAGGGGCTCCCCCTCTCCAGACGCGGGGGCCCTTCTCCCAGCAGGTCCCCTTGCCAGTCGTGTGGCCACCGGGCTGTTCGGGAATGGCGCGGGCCCAAGGGGTCTTCCTGCCCACCCCCAAGCACACAATCACAGCAGCCTCCCCTCGGCTGGGCGCTGGGCGCTGGGCGCTGGGCGAGCAGCCTCTGCCGGGGTGGCCGGCCAGGAAGCTTTTCTGGAAAAAGAGCTGGGCCGGGTCCAAGGCCGGGGGCGTGGCACTGCCCTCTGCGGCCAGGATGTGCAGAGCTGGCCCTCGGGCCCACAGGCCACTGCTGCAGCAGCCCCTCAGCGGGGCAGTGCCCGATGCCCTCCTCCCCGCCCCTCGTCAGGAGGGCCGGACACGGGCTTGCCACACACAGCCGCCCCAGCGCCCAGCAAGTCTTTCCAGCGGGCAGGCAGCGGTCACTGCCCACATGGAGGGGACCTGTGGAGATGCTGCCTCCTCTGCTCAGACGCGGGCAGGCCCCAGGAGGGCACAGGAGCCCCGGCGTCCATGCCTGCTGGGCCTGCCACGAGCCAGGGAGCCAGCCCTCCCAGCCTGGACGCCGCTGCCCGGCGCTCAGCCAAAGCTGCGCGCGGACACAGCCCCTGCCCGCCCTCGGCGGGTGGACGGAGGACGGGCAGGCGGCCTTCAGGGCGAGCAAACGGGCCTGTGAGACCCCAGGCCAGCCCAGGCGGCGGCCTCCCGGGCTGTGGTCTTCCTGCGGAGGCCGGCGGCCGGGAAGTCGCAGGAAGCGGGGGGCCTGGCTGCTCGGGGGCGCTGCCTGTGCGGGCCCCGCTGTGGGGGAGGGGCGCGGGCCAGGTCCAGCAGGAGGCCCAGGCTCGGCCACCGTGCCGCCAGCAGGGCCGGCCCCGCGTGGGGCCGAGGAGGGGAATTCCAGGCGGGGGGGCGGAATCGGAGAACAATCCGAGGGCCCCTCCCTCCCTGGCCTCTGAGGCTTCCTGCCGTGGCCGGCGTGGGGGAAAAGGTGGCCGGGCTAGCTCGGCCCAGGCGCCGGCGGGCAGGGCTCGCGGTGGCCTTCGGAGAGCTCAGGCCAGCTCTGCCCGGCCGGCGTGGGCTGCTGAGGGCTGCCCTTTCCCAGGCGGGAGCCCGGCCTCCTGGGGCAGCGCCCTCCGTCCTGCACGCTGGGGGGCAGTGGCCTGGGTCCACCCGCCTCCCCCCAGGCTTGGGGGTGCAGACTTGGGTCCCCTCCGTCCAGAGCAACAGCAGAAGGTCACAGAGCCGGCCTCGGCATCGGGCACCCCACCCTGGGGTGCACCTCTGGCCACAAAGCCCCTCCCCCGCAGGCCCTGCCCTCGGGCCCAGGCAGCTGCTTCAGGGAACGGGCTGGATGGCGGGGAGGGGGCTCCGCAGTGCGGGACACCCCACGGGGATTGCCGCAGACCTCGGGCCTGGGCGCAGGCCGGCAGGCAGCTCCGCCGCCTCCAGGAAGGCTGCCGGCTCTGGGGCCCAGGCCCGGCCCGTCTCCCGGCCGCCGAGCCTGGAGGGCCCCCGGCCCCCGCGGCAGCCCCGAGGGGGCTCGCTGGCCAGGACCCGGCGGGCTGCGCGGCCCCTCGGCGCGAGGGCTCTGGGTCCAGGCGGGAGCGGGCTGTGGCGCGGCCCAGGCGGCCGAGCTTCCGCCGGTGCTCTGGCAGCTAAATATAGCGGGCGGGAGGGGAGTTTCCGGTTACAGCCCCCCCAGCGCTGGGAAATCGATGCCAGCTCCATCAGGCCAGCCGCGCTGACCGCCCGCCCGCTGGGCTGCGCGCAGGGGGGCCGCCCCAGCGTGGAGCCCGCACGCCCCGGGCCATCAGCCGTGTCCCCTAGCCCGCCCCAGCCCCCCCAGGCACCCGCGCACGAGGGCCGGGGCCAGGGCAGGCCCAGCAGCCCCACGTCCCCGGCCACACCGGACCCCTCGCAGGCCGGCTGCCGGCCCCTGGACACAGCCGCTGTCCCTCTCCAGCCGCGCCTGCTCACCTGGGGCCCGTGCTCACCTGGGGCCCGCCCAGGCGGCCACATTTGCATACAGGTGGCGCCTGGGCCGAGGGCTGGCTCAGGCCCGGCTGCCTGCTGGGGTCAAGGTGGGGTCGGCCTGGGGCGGGGCGGGCAGGGGCCTGCAGGAGGGTGCCCCGTCCAGCCGCCCCCACCCGCAGGCCGCGGGGCGCCCGACACCGGACCCTCCCAGGGCCGGGGGCAGGACCGACGGCCCCCTCCCGCGCTGGGTGGTGCGGCCAGCCCTGGGGCCCGAGGGCTCCGCGCAGCCCTGACCTCCGCACGGGGAGGGCCCCTGGCCGCAGCTGGCCCACGTCGGCCGGCTGGCGGTGAGCCGGGGCTGGGGCTCCTGCCGACGGGATCCTCCGCGCCCAGGAGCGGGGAGCAGCGGTCATCCCGGACGGACGGCGAGCGCCCAGCCGGGCCAACCCGGGCCACCTGCCCTGCCCTCCCGGGCCAGGCCCCCGGGCCCCCCTGCAGGTCGGCACAGCGGGGACGCAGACTGGGTGCAGGGGCTTTATTGGGGCTGCAGGGGGTGGGGCCAGCGCCGGCCACAGCGGGGTCACTGAGGGCCCAGGCCGGGGGCCACGCGGCTGAGGAACCACGTGATGCCGAAGATGACGCCGAGGGTCTTGGGCACGGCCGGGTCGGCGGAGAAGGCCTGGGCCGCCCCCAGGGGCAGGTGCAGGACCTCGATGAGCTCGCCCTCCTCCGCCAGGCCCCCGCCCGGGCCGCCCCGCTGGGCGTCGGTCACCTCTGCGTAGAACAGGGTCTGGCTGGAGCCAGTCAGTCCCACGCCGGCCCTTTGGGTGCAGACCGGCTGCTGAGCTCCGGGGAGGCCCAGTCCAGGCCCAGCTCCCAGCCCTCAGCGGTGGGGCTGGGCACCCTCGGGCAGTCCGGTCCCCTGAGGAAGGTGGACGCTCCCGCAGGCGTAATTAAGGCCCCCGTGCTTGGAGCCCACGTTCAAGACGCCTCGATGGCCCCGCCGCCCCCCTGGCCAGGAGCAGGGCTCCCACACCAGCTGCCGCCCGCTCGGGCTGGGGCTCTCGGGGACAGGGTGCCAGGACCTGCCCCGCCCACGCGGCTGGAAGGGGGCCCGGGCCGGGGCACAGGACACGGCTGGGACGGGCGTGGGGTGTGGACCCAGGACGGAAGGGGCAGGGCCTGGGCAGCCAGAGGGGCCGGGGCGAGGGCCGGGAGGGAGCTGGGGCGGGCTGGGCGGCTCCCCACAGGCCGGGCGCGGGCCGGGCGTCTCCCGCCGGCCGCTTCCTCGCCGGCCGGCTCCGGGCCCTTCCTGCCGCCGTTTCCGCGGCCTGGCCGGGGCCTTTGAAGCCGCCGTGGCTTCCAGGCCACTTCCGCGGGGGGTCGCCCTGCAAGCCCCCGACGCTGCCCGCCCACCCCGGCTCGGCTAGGCCAGGGCCGCGACCCCGCGCGGGGACGGGGGCAGCCGCAGACCGGCCGGGGGCGGCCTGGCCCCAGCCACACCGGCCTCGGGCGCTGGCCTGAGCAGGCCACCGCTGCAGCCCGGCCGAAGTGTCCCCCACACCTTCCACGTCGCCCCCTCCACGGCCCCGGCCCGGTTCCAGGCCCTGGGGACCCCACCCCAGCACTGGGGCGGCTCAGAGGCGCGAGTGCCGGCCCCGCTCACCGACCCCAGGCCGGGGTCCCACACTCGCGGCCTGCGGCTGGGCTGAGCGGGGCCGGCGGGGCCTTCCCCAGGCAGAGCGCGCCCCTGAGAAACCTCCTCCAGCCCCCGATTCACCCAAGTGGGGCGCCCCTGCAGGGCCGGGGGCACCCAACGTCCGGGGCCCGTGGGGGCGGTCCGGCAGGGCCAGGCGTGTGGTCAGGCCGGCCTGCTCCCGAGCGCTGCCGTGAGCCGGCCCAGAGCTAAGCCCCCAGGAGCAGCAGCGTCGGCCACAGAGCTGTCCCCGGCCCGCCCGCCCGCCCGCCCGCCGGCCACAGGGGCAGGGCACGCCGAGCTGGCCCAGCACCCGCCCGGCGCCCACTTCCGGCCCGGTCACCCTCCGAGGCACCACAGTCCGGCCTCCTTCCCGCCCCATGGGGCGCTGACCGGGAGGCCGGCCCACTCACCTGTAGGAGGCCACCCGGCGCAGCTCCGCGGGGGCCAGGCGGTAGCCACACTCCTCCCAGGCCTCCTTGCAGGCCACCTCCTCCAGCGACAGCCCGGGCTGGTCCACGAGGCCGGCGCACAGCTCGAAGGTCACCCCCACCGACCCGGGCACGGCCCCCGGCAGCTCCCGGGTCGCGTCCTGGTCCACCGCCGCCAGGGACCCCGGGAAGCGGCGCTCCACCTCGCTGGCGTACACGGCTGGGGCACAGCCAGGCACCTGGGGTCCCGCCCGTGCCCCGCCCCGCCCCACCCCGCCCCAGCGCCCCAGGGCCTCACCTGGCCGGAACTGCTTGACCAGCACCAGGCTCCGCTGAGAAGCGTTGAATAGGAGAACGGCCACGCTGCGGGGCGGCCGGAGCTCAGGACAGGCCGCCCAGCAGCCCGCGCTGGGAAGCGGGTCCCTTGCTCGGACGGGAGCCGGGCCCAGGCCGCTCTGCCCAGCTGGCAGGCCGCCGCCCAGCCCACCCACCGCACGAGGGGCCCGGCTGTGGGTGCAGGCCGGACACCTGCTCAGCCAGGCACGGCGACTCCTCGCTTAAAGGGAGGCCACGGCCGGGGCGTCCACGCGAGGGGCGACACGCAGAGACGGGCAGCCCTGGCTCGTCTCGGGCCTCCGCTAAGGCGGGTCCAGCTGGGCCTCACCTGTCATGCGTCTTCATGAAGTCCCACGACTTCTGGACGCCGTTCTGGAAGCGGCAGGGTGGCGGTCAGCAGGCCTGGGGGCCACAGCTGGGTGGGGTCCTCTGGGCGAGCGGAAAGGCCGCCAGGAAGGCCCAGGCCTGGGCCCACGGGGCGCGGGGGCAGCAGCCGGTGGGCGAGGAGCGGCCTGGCCAGGCGGGGGCTGTGGGCCTGGCGCCCCCAGGACAGAGACCCCAGGCACTGGGGAAAGGCCTGTCCGAGCACCGCACGCTGCCACCAGGTGTGGGAGGCTGCAGTGGGGGCTGGGAAGGCCGGAGAGGCGGCCGGTGCGCACGGCGGGGCCATCGCTGACAAAGCCCTCGGGCCCTTGGGCCCCCTGGACGGAGGTGGCAGGAGGGAGCAGCAGCGGCGGCTCCGCAGGGCACGGAGACGGTGAGGGCAGAGCGACTGGACACCAGCGTAGCCCCGCCCCTTCCCTGCACCTGGGTCCTGCTACGCTGCTGCCTCCCCCAGCGTCCAGCCCTCCCCAGTGTCCCCCTACAGCCAGCGGTCTCCATCGGAGGAAGGAGGCTCTGCGGGCGGGGACCCGGCCGGCCAGCTGTGGCCACCAGAGCTGACGGTGACGGGCTCCGGCAGGTGGGGGCAGGCGGGGCCTGGAGCCCCGCCATTTGGACACCACCAGCGAGGCGGCTCCAGGGCTCCAGGCTCAAGGGCAGAGCGGCCACCGGCCTGGCGGGCCCAGGGGAGGCCCAGGTCTCGCAGCCCTCGGGCCCTGCCCGCCGCTGGCCCCGCCACAGGCCCCGTGCAGGCCATTGAGTGGACACGAGGCTGAGCCCAGAGACGAGCGGCAGGGAGGGCGCCGAGGGCTGCCCCTGAGCCTCCTGGAGGAGGCAGTAGGCGCCAGCCCGCAGCCGGCTCAGGGCTCCCAGGCAAGGCCGCCGCGAGCCGCCCAGGCAGGGGTGTCCAGCCGGAGTGGCGGCCATCTCAGTTTCCAAGGGGAGGGAGAGCAGCGTCCTGTGCGTGGGTCAGGCTGCCCGGAAGCCGTTGTGAGGCGACGCCGGGGCAAGCCCAGGCCTGCCCGAGGTCAGCCTCCGGGCCGGCCACCCACCCAGGCCGGCGCCCCTGGCCCCAGCTGGCCACTGTGCCCTCCCCGGGGTACAGGGGAGTCGCCCTGTGCGGCTGATCCCCGACCCAAGGTCGAAAGGTTCGAGCCCTCAGACAGCCCGGGGGGCGGGGTCCGGACCAGCTGCCCTCCCAGACCCCACCAGCTGGGACCAGGTCCGAGTCCTGGGGCCTGGCGGGCGAGACAGGGCTGGGCAGCCACGCTGGGAGCCTTTGGTGCGACTGTCCACCGATCGCCAGCCAGGGCGGCTGAAGGCCACAGGCCACAGACGCTGCCTGGTCTGGCACCTGGGGCGACCCGCCCGCCGCGGCCCCGAGGGGCTGCCCCCAGGTGGGGAGGGAGGGGCAGCCTGAGCCCAGGCCCTGGGCAGGAGAGGGCGGCGACCTCCGGCCCCCCGCTGTCCACCCGCTGACCCCTGCTGCCCGCATTGCACCGCAGCCTGGTCTCTGGGGACCGGTCCCTGTCCGCTGGCAGAGCCGCAGCAGCAGGACCGCAGGAAGGTGGGGTGCGGGGCCGTCAGGCCTGAGAGTGGGGGGCCTGGAGAGCACCGGCGGGACAGGCGCTGCCCGGGGTGGCCGGGCAAGGGACGGCAGCCTGGCCCTGGAGTCCCCATCCAGCAGGCAGACGGGTGGGCGAGCAGGAGGGGCGCGGCGGGATGGCCGCGGCCCAGGGTAAGGGATCGGGGCAACGACAGATCCTTGACGTTGCCACGTGCGGGGCACAGAGGCCCGCAAAACCTGGGCCAGGGCTGAGCGGGAGGACGCCGGGCCTCTGGCGGGGCGGGGCTCAGCGAGTGGGCGGGGCTCGGTGGGTGGGGGCGGGATCTCTGACGGGGCGGGGCCTCGGGG
>PVIJ01022042.1:0-17097 GCA_004024925.1 Scalopus aquaticus
AATAAGACATTTACTCCGACTGAAGGCCTTGCCACACTCATTACACTCATAAGGCTTCTCTCCAGTGTGGATTCTCTGATGGTCAGTTAGATTTCTGTTAGAACAGAAAGCTTTCCCACACTCATTGCACTTGTAGGGTTTCGTACCAGTGTGAAGCACCTGATGTCGCACAAGACTCTTACTTCGAATGAAGGCCTCCCCGCACTCATTGCATTCGTATGGTTTCTCCCCAGTATGGGTTCTCTGGTGGTCAATGAGTTGCAAACTCTGAGTGAAAGCTTTTCCACATTCATGGCATTTATACGGTTTCTCCCCATTATGGAGTCTCTGGTGCTGAATGAGGTGAGAGCTGTGCCGATAGGTCTTCCCACACTCTCTGCATTCATAGGGCTTTTCCCCTGTGTGGGTTCTGAGATGAACTATGAGCTGAGAGGTCTGCCTGAAGGTCTTACCACACTCATTACACTCGTAAGGTTTCTCTCCAGTGTGGATTCTCTGATGACCAATGAGGTGTGAACTACGACTGAAAGCTTTGCCACATTCATCACATTGATAGAATTTCTGTCCCTTCAAACCTCCTTGATGTTCTGTAGGACTGGAGGATACATCTGGATGTTCTACAGGAACCTTATATTCATTGCACCCATCTTTTGTGGATTTTTTATCCTCGTGTGTTATTTTCAAGAAATCACTTCCGGGCCTCCCTGGTGGCGCAGCGGTTGAGCGCTGCACTGTGGAGCTGTCAGCAGCACGCAATGGGAGTTCGACGCCCAGCCAGGGAGAATCGCACATGGTGTGGCAGACCTCTCCTGCCTCGCCCGCTGCTCCCCTCAGCAGTGTATTTCTGATCTGCCTGTTCTGCTCCCCACTCTGTCTCTGGTGAACCCTCTCATCGCCCTACACCTCTGGCCTGTACCACAGCTTGTATGTATACATAAATAAATCTTTAAAAAAAAAACAACAATCAGTTATTCTAACAACAAACGGCTTACTGAGAAATAAAACAACAGAAGAGGGAGGAGATTGGAAAGAACATTTATGGCAAAACCCACATGCACTTACCCAGGCGAGGCTAACAAACACTATGCAGAGAACACCTCCCACCTGAGGTGGAAATGGCATCATTTCTTATGGGTGATCCAACGCATATTTGGTCCTATTGTTTGTTGATGAATATATATGTGGGCACTCTCTTTCTAGCCTTCTGATCTCACTCAAATAGAGTTCTAAACATTAATGTTCACACAAGTGAATTTTAACAACATGCTAGTGTAGAAATATTAATATGTGAAGAAACAAACTCTAAACATTTAAAAGATATTTTTCTTATTGATAAAATGGAAAAATCCTCAATTTTTTATTTTCCTCCATATCTCTGCACTTAAACCATAACTAAATTCTGTTCACTCTCTTTCCAAAATATATTGCAAACCCACCCCTTTTTTTCCAGTTCCATAGTACCTTGCCCAGGTCCTGTTATGTCTTTTTTCAAATACACTCTTCTGCAATGATACCCTAATTGCTGCCCTGCTTTCCCACCTGACCCCATTGCTATTTTTCTGCAGTCACCTCAAATACCTTAACCTGGTTGCTGTCCACCTCCGAAGGCATCTCTGGCACTGCCACTCTCATCCAGTCACAGTGGCCAAGTCAGTTACACCGCACCTTGGAGACTTAGCAGCAATTCTCCCCTCTGCCTGGAATCTCCTCTCCCTTATCTTCAGCGTATGGCAGTCTTGTTTCATTCAACTGCCAATTTAAACGGTACCAACTCAGAGAGTAGGGTGCATTTTTTAAATGGTTCCTGTTGATAATGGAGCATAAGAATTACTATAGTTGTCTTCCAATGCACGTGTTACTTTTAGAAATAAACTTTTGAAAGTTTTGGACTTCTAGATTAGTCAGTAAAATATTGAGATATGATGACAACAGAAACTTCAAATCATCTTATTTCTCTGCATAACTGTTTCCTGAAAATTTCTCATATAGTTGTCTTTTTCTGTCCAGTAGGAGGAGCTGCTGGTGTATTCTCAGGACCCTGGACAGTACCTGGCATAGCGCAAATGCTCAATAAATGTGTTGAAAGATTCTCATAACCTTACAAGCACCTCTGCACCTATCAGCACAGTTTTAAAATATACAAGGCAAACACTGATGGATCCACAGACAATCAGAGTGGGAGATCAATCCACCGCCCTAAAAAACATGTCAAGCAAACAGCAAAAACAAGGAAGTCCTTTTACTCCCAGTTAAAGGTTAATGAGGGATTTTACCATCTATATATATTTTTTAAGATTTATGTATTTAAGCGTACAAGCTGGGGTACAGGCCAGAGGCATGGTGAGAGGGCTCACCAGAGACAGAGTGGGGAGCAGAACAGATCGCCACTGCTGACAGCTCCACAGCGCAGCGCTCAACCGCTGCGCCACCAAGGAGGCCCTACCGTCTATATTTCTTGAATTAAAAAATGAACATGCATTGCTTATACAAAAGGTATTAAAATTAAAACGGGTAAAATATCCCTGTGACTAGAGAAGTTTTCCCAGAAAGAGGGTGAGAGACCAAAACTCCTCTTTCACCACCTCCCCAGAGCTTCTACATTTCCCTCTCACCCACTTACACAGAAAACATGTGGGAACCCAAAAGCCTTCAGTGAATGACCTTTAGCCACATCTTTTCAAAAATGGGTGTTAGCTGAAACGGATGTGGAAGGGCACACTCTTCCCAGATTACATACAGCTAAGCTGGAAATCACTCTTCTCTCAACTCCCTACAGCTCACGGTAGTAGATAACATCAACTTAAATAATCTCCCTCTCCCTTCCCTTCCCCTCCTCGCCTCCTTCCCCCTCTCCCATCTCTGGACATTTGCTCATGTTCTCCTCTCTCCTCCCATCTCTGGACATTTGCTTTTGTTCTCCTCTCTCCTCCCATCTCTGGACATTTGCTTATGTTCTCCTCTTTCCTCCCACATGTCTAAATCCTACTTCAAGGCCCCCCTCAGTGCTGTTGGTTTTCAGCCTGCATCTCGTCCTTTCGATATCAATTCCTCCCTTGGCTTTCTGAACTTCTTGTATGCCGAGTATCACATACTGCCTGTTACTAGTCACCGGTATCTGCCTGCCTTTTGCCTTTGACATTTCCAAGGTCCAGCTCTTACTTCCTTGTCTCCTTCCTAGAATCCAAAGTTTCTTGCATAGATACCTTTGTTATGTCCATACAGTGCTTCACAGGACACGCCAAAGCTCACCACTTACCTTAATTCTCCCGCCTCTGAGGGTGAGCAGGTGTAGATTTTTTATTTATTTATTTTTTAGCATTTCATAGATGCTCAGTGACTTGTCCAAAGTCACAAATCCCAACAGGTAAGTGGCAGAGCAAGGTTTGCTGTACTCACAGGCTGGAAATTCCAGTATATGTTTGAGATGCTTCTGTAAGAAATTTGGATTAAAAGTCTGAGGTCCAAGAATACCCAGATACCGAAAGATTACAACCCACAGGGTCAAGTTTGTTATTCCTAAAACCAAAACTGTGTTTTAGGAGGACCAAGGTTCAGAAACTCTAGAATCGGAGGCAGGAGACCCGGGCCCCTTTTCCCTCCATGGGTTGTCTTCCCACCTTGATGCAGTAAGATGGTGGTCAGAATAGCGACTCTGAAGATCCTTCGCGCAGGCGATGAGTCCTTGCTAACAACTCTGGAGACTTGGAGCTGTAAGTAGGACAGGCTGCAAATGTTCCTTCCACTTGGCACATCTGCAGCAGAAAAGCCGAGTTGGCCGTCTATTGAGGATGGCAGGCCGGGCAGGGGTTTAGCCACGCAAAGTACGGGGAAAACAGACAGACCCAAGAAGACAGACCCCCAGAGTAAGTGAAGAAAGCACACCTCGTTTGGGCGGTACTGGGCAGAGGCTGAGGCCTGTGTTCCCATCAAGTGTTGTCCCCAGCGTAGTGGGATTGTTACAGGGCAGCCCCAATATAAATGGGGTGCCTGCCTGTGGGTTCTCACCCATGCGCTTAAAAAGGACTTATAAGACTC
Source organism: Scalopus aquaticus (assembly GCA_004024925.1). Taxonomy (NCBI): domain Eukaryota; kingdom Metazoa; phylum Chordata; class Mammalia; order Eulipotyphla; family Talpidae; genus Scalopus; species Scalopus aquaticus. Next base: position 4,036 of record PVIJ01022042.1, read on the forward strand.
AACTGCAGGCACACACAATAAAATTAATAAAAGGTTTATTTACAAAAAGGGAAGGGAAAAAAAGATAAAGAGTAAATTGGTGAATGCATCCTACCAGTTCCGCTGAGCTGGAATCTCAATTGTGCGCTCAAAAACCTGGCGATCAACAACCACGAGCGACAGAGAGCAAAGCTCACATGTCTGGTCTAATATACCAAAACGTCATTACTTAACTTCACCCTCAGTACTTGGCATCCTTCCTTTGGTGATAATGGCATTATGGGATTCGTAATCCTAGGTGTCTTGGATCTCTCTGGCTTGAGGTGGGAGTGGGGTCCTGGGACACTCCCTTTTCCTGAGGACCACCCTCTTACAATCCCCCTTTTAATTTTTATTCCACCATATCCATGATGGCACAGATTATAGGGTGTAGTCCTAGAAGACAGTCATCTTTTTATTGTGTGTGTCTGCAGTTGAGTCTTATAAGTCCTTTTTAAGCGCACGTGTGAGAACCCACAGGCAGGCACCCCATTTACATCGGGGCTGCCCTGTAACAGGATCCCTAGATGGTCCCCCCAACTCTCTGGGCCTGTCTCTCCATTTGTGTCGCGAGGGAGGGTCAATAACACAGCCAACAGCAGGCAGAGGCAGCCCAAGATGGCAGCTCCCCTCCACCCTCTGCTCCACCACCCCAGGGGGCATACTCACCAGCAGTCGACTCAGGCATGTCCAATGCCTCCGTGGCCTGTTTTCCGAGATCTTGTCTAGGAAGCTTGGAGGCCTGTGCATCTCAGTGGTCCCACTCCTGGTGTCCTGCTCCCTGCGAGTCGGACAGCAGGGGTCCTGAGGTCCAAGGACCAAGAGAATCATTCCCCACTCCGAAGCTATGGTGAGAGCAGTTTTATGACTTTCTTCATACTCCCCATGCTTGTAACAAGGCCTGGCACACCATTAGCCTGAAGATATTTGAGAGGAATTAAAAAACAAAGGCGTGTATAAGGGCAATAAAGACAGCATCTTTCAGCTGAAACCGGAGCTGGGGAGGTGCACAGACCTGAATTCAAGAACTTCCTTGCCTTTTTGGCCAGTAAAATGTTACTCGGCTAGCAGGACGTTTGCCAAGCCTCAGAATCATCACCTGCAAACTAAAGATCCTGTCTTCACAGAGGTACTGGAAGTGCAAGGCAGAATAGCAGACATAAGGGATGTTCCTAGGCATGAAACAGTTCTGAGGAATAAAAAAACTCAGGTTGGCTTTCCAAATCTCCTACACATGAAGTATCCAGAGCTGCAGGACAACCCATGAAAACCAGAACTAACATTTGCCTCAGCCTTACAAGATTTTCTATTCAAGAACCATGAAACTTCGAGGCCTTAATGAACCAATGGGCAGTGGCACTATCAGTGCCTATCTGGCACAGGACAGGACCAGTTAGCCAAGACCTCCCTGTGAAGTTTCCAGATGTAGAGAGTTGCCTTAATATCAGGAGTGCACTCGTTACGCTCAGTGGGCAAAGACTAGTCCAATGTACCTTTTTCAAGCTATTAAAACTCTATAGCAGGAGGGCCTCCCTGGTGGCGCAACAGGTTGTCTCAGCCTCTGAAGCAATCTGCAGCCACTACAGCATAAGTTCGATCCCCGGCCAGGGAGATTCCCACATGGCGCAGCAGAGTCTTTTTTGTCCACTGCTCCCCTCAGCAGTGTACTTCAGTCGATACACCTGTTCTGCTCCCCACTCTGTCTCTGGTGAATCCTCTCACTGCCCCACACCTCTGGCCTACACCCTAGTACTTGTGTGCATAAATAAATAAATCTTCAAAAAAAGCAGGTCTTCTAATGCCTTTGTTTCTGTCCTGGCTTGTGCAGAGACATGAGGGGCACGTGTCAAATCCAGAAGTAGACCCAGAATATCGTTGGGATATTACTGATCTTTGAGCAGCCCAATAGACTTACTTTGAACCCTGTAAATGACCTACCTGCTGGACTGTGAGAAAATATATACATAGTTAAGATACATATAACATACATGAACCATTAGAAAGTGGCTCCTCTTACCCTATTGTAATCATTATCACAGATGATCATTCATAGTCATTACACCCAGAAATTGTGCCTCCAGGACCTGCTAAATATCACTAGCAGTGGGAACCTTTACATCCTGCTTCTATATGCAAAACATTCTTCACAATGATGGCCAGATACTAGACAACTACATCTAGATTATGTCGTCCCTATGCTGTCCCACTTTTTAACAGTTACTTGGCCTTCTTTAGGAACCCCTCCATGCACACTAGAATGTCCATGCTGAGACAGGGGCCTCTTAGAAGTGCTTGCTTCTTTCTCCTGGCATGCAGCCTCAAGAACAATAACACTAACAATATTGCATATAAACCATAGCTTAATAATTAACAGCAAATCATTATTCACTCTCTGTCCCTAGTAATTTCTTTGTTTTAGTCCATTGTCTCATCAGTTCAATGACGACAAAGCAGTACTGTTGCTGGCTCATGAACAGATCAGCCAGATTCAGTTTTGAGATGTGTCTTGAGAAGAATTCTACCTACTAAGACTCTGACCTCATTATAACAGTGAGATCTCCACCTATGGGTGAAGTCTGGCCTCCACTTTCTGAACATGTGCTACATGAAGAAACTTGTACCACTACAGAAGTTGCACAAAGCTATTCCAAAACTTCCTCCCTTCTCCCAACCCTATATATCATAATGAGATGCCTTGTGTTAGCCTCCTTGGGGCCTATGGAAGGGAGAGGCTGGTGTTCTTCAGAGAACCACTCACCCTTGGTGTCTCCCTGGAGTTTTCCGTCACTCTATTGCTTCAATAAATGTGTTTCAAAATCAATTGCTTCATTTCATTCTTGAGTGAGGAAATCGAGAACTCAATGCAGTATTCGAAAAGATGAATCATATCTATGAACAGAAAGATCACAGTTTTTGGTGCACCTGTTTCTTCACAGATATTGGGTGAGCAAAGCTTGTGATGTCTGCTCATTTCTTGGCGACTCAGATGGGCTGAAAATGCCCTGGGACGTCACACATACTATAACCGAATGAACGCTCAATATAGGTCAGGCCTTCAGCTCCGCAGCGTTAATACATTACCCCATTCAGCACTGGGAGTCCTGTGAGGGACACACTAGTCTCTGCCTTTTTCAGATGATAAAACAGCTTCAGAGGTTGGCGTCTTTCTCGAGGTCATCCAGAGGGAAAGGGGGAGAGGTGGGGATACGTGTGGGTCACAGGATTCTGCATGGTCCGCGAGCTGGACATGCACAACCTAAAGGCGCCGCTGCCACTCCCAAAGCGAGTAGCCCCGGCTAGGAATCAGAGGCCCCAGCGCCCCATATTTCCCGCCAGCCCTCTCGGGGGCGGAGGGTCGCGCGCCCCCACTCTCCGCAGAGACTTCCGGAATCCTGGAGGGGTCCGGAAGTGGGACTATCTCGCTTCCGGTTCAGCCATTGTTTCTGATTGTGTCGGCCGGCGCGGAGGTGTCCGGGTCCCAGTGGTGCGGCCGCCGTACTCCAGCACGCCGACTCGGTGCGGGGAGGGGCACACTCCCCGGACTCGGGTCGGTCGGCTGGAGCCGCGGCCGCCCGCAGCCCAGGTCCCGGGCCGGGCCCACGCTTTGCACCGGCGGCCTGCGGTGCGGTCCCCGTGACGCTGAGAAGCCGTCCGCAATAGAGCCTCAGCTTTGTCCCATTTCCCCGACCGCCGTGCTTGGCACGGAACCTGGCCCCTGCGGGTACAGCGATGAGCGAAGCAGACGTGGCCAGGTGAGCGGCGCCGCAGAAACCTGCTCTAGGGCGAAATGTAGTTGTTTGCCCTGCCTTGCCCCGAGAGACAGTATGAAGCGTCAGAGATGGTTCAGACAGTCTCGGAATTTCAACCTGAGGTGTTAACTTGGAGAGGCAGAAATCCAGATGAGATAAACTGGAGAGTATTCGAAACAGTAAGGGCCGTAGGAAGATGGCTAGATCTTGCTACAAGTGTCGTATTTCAGAACAGAGAGTTCTTAGATATTTTAGTTATATCTTTGTTTTAAAGAAATCGAGATCTAGAGAGACATAGCTACCAGAGATGCATGGTGACCTGGGAGCATAGCGCAGCTGCTGATTTTCAGTTTTACAGTATTTAAACTAGGTAAGAGTCTGCCCTCTCTCCCCTCCTGTGCTTTGGTATTTCCTCAGTGTCAGCTAAATAAGCCATCATTTACTAAATATTGTACCTCTGTCTGCCCTGTACCTGAGCTTGTGTACAAAGATGACTGGGAACCAGCCCTGACCTTTGAGTCCCCCCAGGATTTGGGGGAGAGAGCTGTGTAAATCACAAAACAATTAGAGCTTGAGAAGTGCTCTAACCGAGGTTTTAATGGAAAAGGTACTGATGGACTCATTGAGGCAATAACCACATCTTGGAGAGATCAGGAAGGTGGATTGAGTAGCAAAAGGTCTGTATATTTTCTGATTTCCATTGGGTTCTTTTCCTTTGGTGGCCATCCAGCAATTTTGGAGGGTACAGGTGTTGATTTGTGCATAGGCTAGTTAAAACACATCTTCTAACAAGGAGAACAGAGAGGGCAGCCACCTGCTCTTTTCCTATGTGGAACAGTCAGGGACCTTCAAAAGAAAATGGTAGTATGTGGACTTCTAGCTATGTCTCTTGAGCTTAGTCCCAAACTTTGTTGTGCATTTCTATCACAATGCAAAGTAGAAGAGTTGTAAACATACTCATCTAACTTAGGTTTCTTTGTAGATTAAAGATACGTTCTACTTTACAAATGCAAATGCACACTATAAAATATACATTAAATAGCTGTTAAATAATAAATTAATGTTTTCCTATGTACTCTTTGGGTCATCTTGCACATCCCACATTTTGAGATCATTGTTGTCTTTCTAGCCTAAGTACCTTTGGAGAGCGGTAGGGGTTTTGGCTAGGACAGAAGGCTAAGGCCAGATTATGAAGTACTGTGAATGCTAAATGTGGCACTGAGGTTTTATTGTGTAGGTGATGCGAGCCTCTGAAAGTTTAAGATGGGAAGTCACTTGGAGAGATGCCTAGAGAGACTACCCTGGTTGGGTTCTTTTTTTCCTGCAGCTTTGCTGTTTAACTGTTGAGTGTCATCAGCTGAATACTTCGAGAATGGTGATTTACTCTTGATGTTTCTGTAGGTGATACTTCCATCACTCCATGCCCCCAACTCCGAAAAACAACTTCTGGAACCTGAATTATAGACCAGCATTTCAGTCCGGGATACTGCTGCTGGGGTGAGCTTTTCTTTGGGATCACAATGGCCAGCCAGAGCAGGGGAGCTTTAGGTCTCATCCCCAGGGGTGCTGATCTCCAGAAGCAGGTGGGGCACCTGACTGTGAAGCAGGAGCCAGGAAGCAAGATCTGGGGGCAGAGCTGCACTCTCCAGAAGAACCACCCTCCTGTCTGTGAAATTTTCCGGCTGCATTTCAGACAGTTATGTTACCATGAGATGTCTGGGCCGCAGGAGGCCCTGAGCCGGCTCCGGGAGCTGTGCCACTGGTGGCTGATGCCAGAGGTACACACCAAGGAGCAGATTCTGGAGCTACTGGTGTTGGAGCAATTCCTAAGCATCCTGCCTGGAGAACTTCAGTCATGGGTGCAGCTGCATCACCCTGAAAGCGGTGAGGAGGCTGTGGCTGTGGTGGAGGATTTCCAGAAGCATCTCAGTAGACCAGGAGAGGTGAGTAGTCTAGTCTAGATTAGCATGTGGAACTATTCTCTAGTCCATGGGTTAACCTGGGAATAGGCAATGTCCGTTTCCTAGGCTCTAGGTTTGCTTGACCTTAAGATTCTTGAGCCGGGGGTTAAGTCTCAGCACTATGAAGCTATCAGCAGCCAAGGCAGCACAAGTTCTATCCCAGGCCAGGGAGCTTACCTCTCCTGTCTCTCCCACTGCTCCCTTCAGCAGTGTATTTCAGTATATCTGCCTGTTCTGCTCCCCCCACTCTGTCTCTGGTGAATCCTCTCACCGCCCCCGCCCCACATCTCTGGCCTATACCCCAGCTCTTATATTCATACATTCATTAAAAAAAAAAAAAAACCTTAAAGAGAGAGTGGTATAACAATTAAAAAAGAGAGAGAGATTCTTGAGCCAACTCTCTGGATAGAGGGGAAATGGCATTGTGCTCCAAGCCATAAACAAAAAGACAAATCCCAGCCAAGCTCTTTGAATTACTGTGTGAAATAGTTTCAGGAGACTCACTTCAGCCTGAAGATGCACCCAGCACTTGTGACAGGCAGAGACTCTCTACCCAGGTTAGAATGGAAATCTGACTTCTGGAAAGACTGTATTCTTCACTCTGCCACAGCTGTAACCTTGTGTTTCAGTCATGAAGACATGACAGTAGTATCCCTCTCCTAGTGCAGGCTCAGAAAATGTTTATGAATGATTAAACAAGCATTTCCATGGCAGTTTGCCGGGAGGAGATTAAGGAATATCAGGGCAGATCAGAGTCATTCTGCTCAGCAGGACAGAGCGTGTACGCCTGTGCACTTTGGGGCAGGAGATGGTCGTAGGGTAATTCCTGCTTGACTACAAAATTGTGCAATTAACAAAACCTTTTATTTACAGTATTTTATTTCAGCTCCTAGCAGACTTACAAAGTATGCAAATGGTCATCACATTCTCCATTTGACAAGTAATGCTAGCACAGAGAGGTTAGTGGACTCATCTAGGATGACAGAGCTAGAGAGTGTTCCCTCTGTCCCTGAAATTTATCCAATGTGGTTACTGCTAATTATCACCAAGTGTGTGGATGAAGATTTTCCAGTTCCTGATATTCTCATCACTACCTTAAACTTAGTGTCTTGCAATAGGATCCCATCTTAGATTGAAAATTGGAACGGGGTTTATGTGCCTACAAGGAAAGGAAACCGATGAATCTGAGTCCTAGGTAATGAGCAGGCACTGTACCAGGATTTAATTGTTGGTGAATTACAAAGTTGTGTTATCACGATACAGTACAGTTCTGTCATCTGCCAGAACTCACAACTGTTGTGCGTAAATCCTGCTTAGAGGAGCTATCTGGTGGACAGCCTGGGAGCCACCGACCACAGGGAGCCTTCTGGTCCTGCCTCTGCACTGGAGACCGACAGTAAAGGAGAGTCCATCTCAGCAGCTAGAACTCAAGAGGGCAAACACAATACGATTTCTAGAAGGAGACGTTTCCATCTTATGCTTTACTACCTACGTGCCAGTGAGCATGCCAAGACATGCCAGTGAGCTTATAAATGTGATTTTCTTAGACGGTGTTTTAGGTTCTCTGCTCCAGATGCTCTACTAAAAATGTAACCGTGAGATTTTGAGGACTGGTTTGGCGGCAACAAGCAAGGATTAGAAATAAAAGGCCTGTCCTCTGAGGTATTCTCAAGGCTTTGAAAATTGGTGTTAGCTAATTATATTGGGCCTTTTTATATAAATTTTTCGGGGAGGGGTAGTACATACTGAAAATTCAGTTTGCAGATAACCCTAAAGACACTTAATAAATATTAAAAGTCAGTCGGGGGGCGTCCCTGGTGACATAGGGGTTAAGTCTCCTATTATGCTGTCACCGTGATGATCTGAGTTCGGTCCCTATGAAAAAGAACCTAGCACCCTAACCCCGGGCTCCTCCCTTGCAGCCCCCTCCTGCTGTCAGGAGTCTCTCTTGCAATAAACCTGAGCTTGCGAACCTTCGGTCCGGCGTGCTCGTGCTTATTCCTCAGTCGCTCAGACACAAGAACCCACCTGATCGACACCCATTCTACCAAAGGCTCAGCAGAGGAATGGCAGTAGGACTGCTAACTGGAGGTCCTGCTTTCACAGTTTTCCTCCAATAGGCTATACTAATGATACTGGAAAGACATTTTGGCTCTTCTTTTCCCAGACTTTTTTCTGGGGTTGCTTGTTAAAGGTTTTGAGTACGTACCTTCAGGATGCTCTTTTGAACCCAATTTTATTTCCATATCTCCAGGTTTCAGCTCCAGTCCAGGAACAGGAGATGCATTTGGAGGAGACAGCAGTCCTGGATGGAACAAAGGACTCTCCTCCTACTTCACCCCTCAGCGAGGGTTTAGCCCCTGGAGCCAACCTGCAGCTTCCTCGTGACCCAGGGGCACACTGCCTCCCCATTGGGCACCCAGGTACTCACCTCCCCAGCTCTTGCCTCAAGTCATGCCTCCCTTCTCTTTGGAATTCTCCATTGTACTGACGCCTAGTGACTTTGTTCTTTTTGCTTAATCTCCAATCCGTATGTGTTTGTCAAGCACATGTCATATGAAGGTACTGTTGGGAACCAGAGAGACAGACTGCATCATTGCTGCTTTCAGAGAACTTATTTAGTTAACAGAGAATCTATCATAATTGTAAGAAAAGGCAGCTGCACACGATATGTAAGAGAGATATTTGTCCCCAGGCATTTGATGCTGTCACAAGTGAGTAACATGACTTTGTGAATGGTACACGAGATCACTGTGGAGTGGAGTAGGCAGGGACTGTTCGTTGAGGACTTAGCAGTGGAACTGGATGGTGGAAAATGGAAGAGAAAATGGTATGTACTGGAGCAGAGGATTTAAGCAGAACTCTAAAGGGGAGTTCATTGGCCCCAATGAGTGGGGTCATCAAGGACTATTTGGGATCTTAGGAACTCCTTGTGCAGCGTCTGCACAAGTGCCTGCCCTAGTGCCTGCCCTTCCCTAAGCTGGGAATTTAGCCCAGCTTGGTGCTGGGAAGCACCAAGCAGCAGCTACTGTGCTTCAATGGTCAGGCCTCAGGCGAGCTTGGTTCTCTGTGTCTTTGCTGAGTTCCCAAGTCTGTGGCCTGGCCATAGCTGGAGCTCTTCCTCTGGGCTCTGGGTCAGTCTGAGACTGCTCCTGTCTCAGCCTGCAGCCTTCTGGCCTAGTGAGTATTAGAAACAGTATTTCAGAAAATTAATCTGGCACATATGAGCACTGTGGATTGACTAGGGAAGCCAGTGGCCAGGAGCCTCAGTAAGGGGCTGGCATAGGAGTCTAGATGTGAGCAAAGGATACTGGATTGTTGCCCAAATGGGGTTCAGTGAAATGGAAAAGTGATAGGTGTGATAGATGCTGTGAAGGAAGAATCCATGAGACAACAGAGAGGAGGGGGAATTAGGATTATGACCAATAATCTGGAGTCATGGACAAAACAAGGGAAGTCAGGAAAGGAACACAATAAGTATATGCATTTTACCAATGAATTAAAGGTGTTTTGGGACAGCAGATAAAATGACCACTAGGCACCTAGGAGCTTATGATCAGAGATGAAGCAAAGAACTGAGAAAATGAGAGCAGTGTTAGTACAGTGAGAGTCATGTAACCTCTGACAGAGGAGAGGGAACGCTGAGATCTGAACAACTGGAGTCTCCACAGTGAGAGTGTAGGAGAAGGAAGAGAAACCAGGGAACAAGGGGCCAGATAGGTGAGAGAAAAATCAAACTAGGCAGGAGAAGCCATGAGAGAGAGACAAAGTGGTCAGAAGTCTCACTTCCTTGAGAGAGACTGAAGGCTTTTCCTGAGACAGGCTGAGGGCTGGGAGGAGGACTCACTTCTCAGTTTGGCCAGGTCCCTTTGCAGGGCCCTCCAGAGGAAGTTCACAGCACAGGATACTCTGTGAACAGAGACAGTTGTCGATGTCTGGAGCTCCCTGGTTCTCCTGCACGCGCTCACTGGGGATACAGACCCTAAAGGAAGCAAAGACAGGGCTTGTCCCACTCATAGCTTTCTTTCCTCCCTCAGCTCCCTGTGCTTCCCTAGTGCCTGCTCTTCCCCAAGCTGGGAACTTAGGAGACCAAGCAGCAGCTACTGTGCTTCAGATGGTCAGGCCTCAGGTGAGCTTGGTTCTCTGTGTCTTTGCTGAGTTCCCAAGTCTGTGGCCCTGGCATAGCTGGAGCTCTTCCTCGGGCCTCTGGGTCAATGTGGGACCGCTCCTGTCTCAGCCTGTGGTCTTCTGGCCGAATGATGTTCCTTGGACTGCGTTCTGCCTGCTGAGTTCATGGGCTCTATTTTGCCTTGGACTTGTTGTTTAATCTGTCACATCCCAGCTTCTCTCCTTCCCTGACCCTATTGCCCTCTGGAACCCTCCCCCTGTGTCCTCGGTGACCTTGGTGACTCTGGCCTCCAGGCTGGGAATGTCCCTGAGCAGTAGAAGCTTGTCATTCCAGGGGTCTGCAGCATTCAAATTCCTGTCTGTGGACTGTTCTCAGAAGCAGCGGAAAGGTCCAGCACTGAGTCCGAGAGCCTTGTACCAGAACATCATGCCAGAAAATTACCACAGCTTGGCCTCATTGGGTAACCATTTTGTTCCACTGTAATGTATAGTCTGCTTTCTTTACCTTTTTGTTGCTATATTCCTTTTTGTTTTATTATGAAAAATTGCAAATGTATACAAATGGTGAGGATAACATAATGACCTCTCTGTAGCTATCAGCGAGCTTTAACTACTATCAGCATTTCCTTTACTTTGTTATTGATTAACCTATAATGGTTTAGATTTTATAGTTGTAAGGAACAGAGCCACCCAGGTTATTTTAAGTAATGAGCAGTGATACTTACAATAATGTTAAAGGAATGGAAATGTTGTACACCAGCCAGTTAGACTAAACTTTGGAAATCAGGGCCTTCTGGAAACGGGGCCCTTGACCCAGGGCAGCTCAGAAGCCTCAGCAGTGAAAGCAAGTGAATTTTTGTGCCATTGTTGCTCTGTGAATGTGAAGAACTGTTCTCTATTTTCCCTCTGCCTCTCCTCTCACTGCTACCTGTTCACTTCACTCTGAATTTACTGTTAATCTTAATTCGACTTTTCCATTTACTCATACTTTGTTTTTTGTCGCTCCTGATAGCTCAGCTTCTCTCAGTGCATCATTTCAGCTTGACCTCCTATTTGTACTTCTTCAATTTGCCATTCTTTCTTTCAATTCAGAATTTAATTATAGGGATTTTAATGCTGGCCTGGCCATAAAATATTTTCTCTGTTTGGGCAGAACTTTGGCCACAGCCGTGGTTGCTGCTATAGATAAGCTACACTTGCTTCTAGTCCTGGCCCTGGTCCTATCACCTGTGGTCTATCGTGGGATGAATTAGGTTGCTTGGTACAAAGCTCAGCTGCTTCAGAATCCCCTTTAGAAAGAACAGAGTCCAGGCAATTTCCTGGAAGGGACTGTTGTCAGGGTAAGTTCTGTGATTGACAAGTCCAGGACAGTAGTCTACTGTGGGGTCTCCAGTATAAACATCTAGAATTTCTACATACTATAGTAGTGTGATGATTTGTAGCCCTGGTTTAGATGTTATTGATAGGAGGGAACATTTTCATGTTTAGTAGTTAGGATTTTACCTATTCTCCTCCCTCACAGCTTTTGTATTAAAAACATACAGAATATAAAGCAAAGATTCATCTGTTTATTTTCCTTATAATTCCAAGTAACTAAGATATCAAAGAAATGTTTTGATATATATTTAAAATTATCGATGCCTTTCTCAGTTCTGTGGAGTGCAGGACTGACTGCTACAAATTCAGTGCTCTGGAGACCAAGGCTCCCCACTTTTAGAGCTCTGCTCTCCCAATTCATGCTTTTTCCCTAGCATTTCTTAAACTGAGGCCTCTTCAGATCTCCTCACTGCTAGTCATACTGAAATCCTTGCTTCTCAGACACTTTTTCTAATCATACGTTCATAATTGAAATGTCCTTTGAACCCTCATATTTGCTCTCACTATTCCTCATACTTGAATATGTGCCCCCTTCTTTTTCCTAAACATCTTATCTGAGACCTTGGAACCACAAAATATGATTATTGGAAAGAACCTCAGAGTTCATTGTTTTACTAAGGAAGCAGCATCTAAACGACTTCTGAAAGATCACATCATAATTCATAAACTGGTCTCTTGCCTTCCAGTAGGCCTGCTCGCTTGGATGTATTGGCTGAATATTTGTCCTTATAGCTCGTTGTCCTCCCTCTTCCTCTGACCATCTTCCACCTCTTTGTCTTTCTGTCCCTACAGTAAGATGAGCGTTTTCCCATTTTGTCTCAATGTGTCCTCTCATTCCTTACCCACAATATGAAGGGCTTTTTTCAGATACATAGAATCCTGATTATTCTATGTTCTCAACAGGACAAGAAATGAGTAAGAGTTGTTTCCTTCTTTTGGCAGCAGGTGAGCACAGAATGGAGAGGTCAGAGTTGCCTCCTGAGCAGAACATTTCTAATGCATCAGAGTCATGTGATAGGACATCAAGAGGAGTCTATGGGGTGATTCCTGAAGAACCAGAGAGTAGAGATTCCTGTGAGTATGCTTTAGGGAAGCGAGAAGGCCAGCCCTCGGATGAGGAAGGGAGCACTCTGGGAAGTGATTTCTTGGAAATAACACATGAGGATAAAAAATCCACAGAAGATGGGTGCAATGAATATAAGGTTCCTGTAGAACATCCAGATGTATCCTCCAGTCCTACAGAACATCAAGGAGGTTTGAAGGGACAGAAATTCTATCAATGTGATGAATGTGGCAAAGCTTTCAGTCGTAGTTCACACCTCATTGGTCATCAGAGAATCCACACTGGAGAGAAACCTTACGAGTGTAATGAGTGTGGTAAGACCTTCAGGCAGACCTCTCAGCTCATAGTTCATCTCAGAACCCACACAGGGGAAAAGCCCTATGAATGCAGAGAGTGTGGGAAGACCTATCGGCACAGCTCTCACCTCATTCAGCACCAGAGACTCCATAATGGGGAGAAACCGTATAAATGCCATGAATGTGGAAAAGCTTTCACTCAGAGTTTGCAACTCATTGACCACCAGAGAACCCATACTGGGGAGAAACCATACGAATGCAATGAGTGCGGGGAGGCCTTCATTCGAAGTAAGAGTCTTGTGCGACATCAGGTGCTTCACACTGGTACGAAACCCTACAAGTGCAATGAGTGTGGGAAAGCTTTCTGTTCTAACAGAAATCTAACTGACCATCAGAGAATCCACACTGGAGAGAAGCCTTATGAGTGTAATGAGTGTGGCAAGGCCTTCAGTCGGAGTAAATGTCTTATT
>PVIJ01022043.1:0-17092 GCA_004024925.1 Scalopus aquaticus
GACCATGGAGATGGATCATGGGTGAATTGGTGGTGGGCTACCCAAGGGGAATACAAAATGTAAAAGACATAAATAACAATAAAAAATATATATATTTTTTTTAAAAAAAGAATGAATTCTGCTAGCTGACTGCCTTTGGACTCAAACAGTAACTCATTCTTGAATCTCCAGCCTACCAACCTACTCAATCAATTTTGTATTTGCCAAGCCCCTACAACTGTGTGAGTCAGTTACTTAAAGTAAATCAACCGATGTCTCTATCAACCATCTACATACATGCATACACACACAGAGTTGCTTCTCTGGTGGACCCTGACTGATTCATTGATATAAATGCTTAACCTCTTTAAACTTGGGTCTCTTCGTCTATAAATCCAGGATTATAGACTTCACAGGGTTTTATGAAGATTCAGTGATATTACACCAGATCACAGTCCAAAACATGATAAGCACCTTGCAAGTGTTAGCTGTTGGATTATTATTGTTGAGTTCCACACTGTTTGCCTTGATCACAATCTTATTAGCATGTTCCACTTAAAGGTTTTGGATAATTTAATAATCTAGTAATCCCTCATTTCCAGTCCTCATCTAGTGTTAACTTTCTGTCTTAACAGGCTTAACAACTTGTAGTGGCAGGAAAAACCAGGAGCACAGGTTATCTACGGAGCTGCGCAGACAGGTCAAAAGGAGTAGTTCTGGAGCCCTCGGTGACTTTTTATGCTTTTTAATGGTCTCTTGTAGGGAGGCAACCATGTACAGGGCAGGCAATGGGGCCGGGGGGCAGGGAGGCTGGCAGGCTCGGCAAATCTTTACCTTCTCGGGCTCTCTGGCAGCGTCTTGTGGTCTCTCTACTGCACTCGGAACAGTCCTCTGCTCCACGCCCTGTTCTCCGCTGCTTCTGCTGCTACCGCTGCTGCTGCTTCCTCTGCTTTTAAGTCCAGTCTCTGGCTCAGGTGCACCCACTCACACAAGCCCACACCCTATTCCAGGTGTCCGCCATCAGGCATGTACCTAGGCCTGCAGAGGTCCATCATTGAGGGGAGGGTGGAAAAACCTGATAATTCTCATTTACCCTACACATCATTAACAGACTATCTTCATTTTCTCCCTTAGGTTTCCCACTCATTCCCACCTTACTGGATTTATATCAGTGGTCTTCTCACCACCTTTTTGCCTATTCAAGCTCTACTCATTCTCTCATGCCGTCTTCTCCATAAATCTCTACCAGCACATGAGTCCCAGCTGACTCCTGTCCTTTCTCATCTTGCACGGCACTCCTCAATTCCTAACACATGGTATTGGGTCTTAAATTATTTCCTGTTTCATTTGTAAATATTCTCTTTCCTCTATTAGGCTTTGCCATGATAATAAATCACACTGGAAATCTTACTTGCTTCCCATATGTGTGGTTCAGCTATGCTCGAGGGCTGTCTTCCATGTGGTTACTCAGACTCTGGCTGCTTTCAACTTAAAATTCTGCCAGCTCAACCTTTGACCAACACCCTTGCTACCAGAAGGGGAGACAGGGCAGGAGGGCATCACTGGAGCTTTTAGAAGACCAAGCTTGGTGGTGGCTTGCATTATTTCTACTTACATCCATTTGGACCAAACCCAGTCATATGGTACCAATCCACCTGCAGAGGAGATTGAGATTTTTAGTCTTCCTGAGTGCCCAAGAATTAGTAAAGGAAGCAGGATTGGTGTGGTAGCATTATTGTTGCCACACTCAATTAAGTTGCAAATAAAATTATTAAATATCTATTTAAGTCCCACAGTTTTGCTATGTATGTTGGGTACCATCAGCACAAAAAGAGCCCAACAGTAGAAAGAACCAGATACAACTACAAAAAAAAATCAATAAAACAACTTTCACGGTTTGACCAACAATAAACCTAGTCTCACCTTGCAACAAATGCTTCAAATCCCAAGCTAATTGCTTAGACAATAATTGCTACAGACATTTTAAAAAGATAGTAATCTAATCATCTAGTGGGTCACCAGAGATGACAGGGGGGAAGTGTTACAGGGTTCCCTAGCCAGGCCCTGCTGGTTGAGCCGTAGAGCATGCCAGCTTTATTAGTGCCATGCTGTGGGCCATCTGGTGCAGGCTGCTCTGCAAGTGGTTGCAGTGGCAGCGGCGGCAGTGGCAGCAGCAGCAGCAGCAGCAGCAACAGTGGTGAGCAGTGGGAGGCTCTGGCAGCAGAGGCAAATCCCAAGCCCTGCAGCTTCTGGCCAGGGTTGCTTGAAGGAGTTTTGAGCCCCACTAGGGCAGCTCCCATACTGTGGATCTCTGAAGCCAGTTATCTCACAAGCCTGCCCGCAGATCTCAGTGCAGGTCAGGTCTGGGCAGGGGTCGAGCTTTTCCCTTTTGTATCTAGAGCCAGAATTGTAAATGGGCCAATCAGTTTCAAGCTCTCCAGCTGTCATTCAAACCTTGAGTTAATTATGTGGATGGAAAATGGAGTGAGTTTGGTGCTTAAAGATACCAATCAAATGCTTAGGATTGAAAAATGGTCTAATCAGGCTTGTAGAGAGGGAGACCCTGAAGAGGATATAAACAAAGCAAGAATCAGCTTGACTTTCAGCAGCCAGTCCCCAAAGAGAGAAGAAACACTCAGCAGCCAGCCTCTGAAGGAAAAAGAATTCAGCAGATGGCTTCTGAAGAAGACGCTTTCAGCAGATGACCTCTGTGAGATTTAGCAGACCTCCACAGACCCCCATAGACTTCCAAACTTCCAGACCTACAGGCCTCCATAGACTTTAGCAGAGACCCTGCTGTTGTACCTGCCTCTAGCCCTGATTCTGACATCACCTGCAAGGAGCACAGTTAGCCACACCCTACGTCTCAAAGAGCTGTTGCTATTAGCTCATACCCATAACTCACAAAGACCTGTGACACAGGTGTCTCTGATACTACTTCCTGGTAGGTGGTGCTGACCAGCACTACTGATCAGTGACTGGCACTCTGGTCACATTTAAGAGCTGTCCACCGCCTCTGGTTCTCTGGCACCACCTCCTGTGCTATATTGTATGTTGCTGTCTGGTCCAGCATTTGGTGCTGTGCATCTTGGTCTTCATACTGTTGCTGTGGGCTGCTGTGGTTTCACCTCAGTGTCCCCACCTAGGAGCACCTCCAGCTGCCACTGAGTTGGATCCTGGTGCATTGCTGAATGGTGTCCCACCAGCTCCAGACTCTCGTTGATTGGACAGAGTTAATTTGCATGAGTGACCTTTGGTTGGAACTACTGGACACTGTAAACACTATTTGGGGTGAGCTAGCCAGCCATTTATGGCCTTAAAAACTCTTTCCTTTTCCCAATCTCTTGATTGTTAACTAAACCCCATTATTGTTGAACCCTGAGTCTGAATGGTGTCTTGTAATTGAGGGTACAGGTGACATAGACAGGAACATAGTGTCTCCCCCAACCCCACGGCACTATCTTTGACACTGGTTAAGTACTGTTGTACTGTGTTAGAAGTTGAGTGACAATGACTATTGAAATGTCAATAAGAGTTGGTTGAAAATAAGGAGATAAAGGAGAAGATACTGCACATTGCTAAACCATGGATGTGTCTTTTTATTTACCTTGTGGTGGGCATCCAGTAGTTATTAATAAATATTTTTACTGAATTGAATTCTTAAAGCAGTAGTTCCATAAGTGTGGCCCAGGGAACTCTTAGGGTCCCAGAGACCCCTTCAGGGGCTCTCTGAAGTCAAAACCATTGTCAAAATCATACTAGGATGTCATTTGCACTCTTCACTCTCATTCTCCAAGTGTATACTGGAAGTTTTCAGAGGATATGTGATATTTCAATAGGTCAAATATCAGGGGCAGATGTGAGAATTCAGTTGTCTTCTATTAAATCGGACATGGAAGGATTTTTAAAAATGTGAAACAATGCCAATCCTCTCACTATTATTTTTGTTTGGGAAAATATAGCTGTTTTCATTAAAATACATTACTTATGTCGGGGCCTCCCTGGTGGCGCAGTGGTTAAGCGCTGCGCTGTGAAGCTGTCGGCAGCGGCGATGCAAGTTCAATGCCCGGCCAGGGAAATTCCCACATGGTGTGGCAGACCTCTCCTGCCTTGCCCGCTGCTCCCCTCAGCAGTTGTATTTCTGATCTGCCTGTTCTGCTCCCCACTCTGTCTCTGGTGAACCTTCTCGCCGCTCCATACCTCTGGCCTGTACCCCACTTAAATAAAAAAAAAATACATTACTTATGTCAACATGTTGTAGGTTTCTCATTATTTTTAAATGAATTAATGTTAGGTATTTAGACATTTTCTCAGGTTTGATTTTTAACATGGTAAGTATTGATAGACCTCATCCACCTAAACGAAAGTTCACTGGGATGCTCACTAACTTTTAAGATTATATAAGTGTTCAGAGACCAAAACCTTTGAGGATATCTGCTGTAGCACATAAAAATGGAAGTGAAATCTACAAGTGTTTTTTTTTCTTAAAACCCATCTAAAACTACTTTCACAAATTTCTTGGATTTGATATATTCATATCTTTTATCAAATGTGCCTTGCTACCAAAAACAATCTGTAATCATTATCACAAGTGAACTTGACATTGTAGAGCAAATAGACAAAACATGTTTCTCTATCTGCAGTCCTATGTCCTCATTGAGCTATAGAATGGAGCTCAGAAATATAGATACAGATACAGGAATATCAGTACATTTCAAACAGAAATGTAGGTAAGTCAAAATGAATTTTTTAAAAGATTTTATTTATTTATGCATACTATGTTGGGGGGTGTGGGCCAGAGGTGTGGGGCAGTAAGAGTGTTCATCAGAGACAGTGTGGAGAGCAGACCAGGCAGATGGACAGAAATACACTTTCGAGGGGAGCAGCCGATGAGGCAGGAGAAATCTGCCGCACCATGTGGGAATCTCCCCAGGCAGGCAATGAACTCATGCCACAGCTGCTGACAGCTCCACAGCGCTGTGCTTGGCCTGCTGTGCCACAAGGGAGGCCCCCAAAATGAATTTTTAAAATTTCTTTTTAGTTATGCTTATTAAGAGGTAATACTATATACTTTAGTGGTTAGGTGCACACCTCTACAGATGTCATCACACCAACAGTTTTTAAGACCTCAATATGTACATGATAGATATATTCAGAAAGATTATTTACATCTAGATTTTCCCAGTTTACTCTCACACTTAAGATAACCAAAGACATACAGCAATGAGCAGTGAATCCCAAAATGTGTGAGAAAGGGGATCTTTGATAAAATAATAGGGAAGCTTTGGGTTAAATTGAACTGAGCAGACTGCATTTCTGGAGCCATCTGAGAACCTTTTTGTATAACCTGTCTAAATTTTTCTAGCCATGAAAACTTTTGTAAGGCATTTAATAGGTCTTGTATCCCTTAGATACTCTGGGAAATGATGCTATATATTTGTAAATGTGTACAGGCTGCCCCTGATGTTTTAGAAGCTTTGGTTGTATGTACTTAGGGTTCAAAAAACAGGATTTGACCAAAACCACACATCTAAATCCATACTTGTTATTACATGGATTTAGATGACAAATCCCCATGCTCTAAACATAACCCCAAACAGTGAAAGCCTGCTGGAACATGATTCGTTTGTAAAGCAGGTAGAAGACATGCAAGATCCAGTGGCGTGAAGGGGTCCTGCTACATTTTATTCCCTAATATGACATTTGAGAAAATTCTGGCAGATTTCTATTTAAGGCTGCAGGTTGTATTGTCTCCTAAAGCAAAAGACAGGAAGTTGACAGAAGGCACATGTTTCAAAGAGTTGAACTGTAATAATTCCCTCTGGGGGAATAAACGGAGGAAGCTGGATGGAAAAGACCTCGTTTAAAGGATAATAAAGTGTAAAGCACTCACAAGTGTTGAAGGTAAGACCTCAACCCTAAAGCTGATAAGCAGACCCAGACTTTTATTTATAGTGACATGAATGACATTTATCTCCTTTCACTAGAACATCTAATCCACTTGTCAAGGTGTGTCTTAAACGGAGACCTGATTTCTGGCCAGAGTTGGCAGGCTTTGAATACAAATGTGAATGCCCTGGCTGAAATTCCTGATTGAAAAAAGAAATCATTGAGATATGAAATTATTTGGATAAATATATCAACTCTATTTCTCTAGAAATTGCTCTAATTTGCTTCAGAGACGACATTGTTTAAGAGGGTCTTGGCTTTGCTTTAGAATCTGTCAATTAAAGTAGAAGTGTAAATGAGCAACTGAGAGGTTCCCAAGTCTCTGTATCTTTCTATTTATATAGCCCCTAAGTACGATCATAATAGAATTGTACCTGCCTCATTCTTACCTCAAATTGTTAACACAGTCCACTTTTAGGGACTGAAAATCAGGATGAATTAAGAATACCTGTAGAAACTGCCCAGTTGCTACAGTCAAGTAACTATGGGAGATCTAGGGTACATTTCTCTATTAAGGAGGTTATCATAAACAATGAGATTAGGCATAACAACATTGAAAATTAAATTGGATAAGCAATTTGAATACCACTTCAAGGGGAAAAAGACAATGGTTACCACCAAACTAACTAAACAGAATTTCATAGTTCAGAGGATAGAAAGAAGAAAACTTCCCGTGGGTAGAGAGTCAAGGAAGAATTATGGAGTGAGTGGGATTGAAAACATGTCTTGAAAGAGTGAGCTAAATGAGATCTTTACTGAAATTAATTGTCATTAATTCCAGGCTTGGTCAACCTCCCACCCCCCCAAACACCTAACATATGCAAGAAGCAGATCTCCTTCTCTACTTCTTTGGTCACTTAACCACACTGCCATCTACTGTTCTTCATGTCATAGGGCTGCATCTCGTTTTCATAGGAGATCACAAACACCCCCGGAGAGTCTCTCCCATTTCCTGTCTGCCTTGCGTAGAGCTATGCCCAAAAAGCAATTCTTTTTTAACCTATCAAGTTTATTGAGGTATAATTTACTAATATTAAAATGCATTCATTTTAAGTGTGCATTTCAATGATTTTTGACAAGTGTATAAATGTGGTGACCATTACTACAATCAATATATAGAACAAGTCCATTCTTCTGAAAAAGTTTCCTTGTGTTTTTTGCTGTTAACAACTTGCTCCTTACCCTTGCCCTCCATCAATCTACTTTTGGTTTCTGCATGTTGGATTCATTTTTTCCTAGAGTTTCATCTAACCGAAATCAAACTACTGATAGTCTTTGGTCTGGCTTCTTTCACTCAGTAGAGTGTTCTTGAAATTCATACATGTGTGAATCATCCACCACCATCACCACCCCTTTTTTTTAAATTGCTATGTGGTATCTTATTGTATAGATGTACCACAATTTAGATATCCATTTACCTGGATATTGGGTTGTTACATTCAGGTACGTGTGTGTGTGTGTGTGTGTGTGTGTGTGTGTGTGTGTGTGTGTAAATAGATTTTCATAGCTTCATAGAAAATACTGAGAAAGAAGGCGTGTTTGGAGATGTTTATTTAACTTTGTAAGAAACTGCCAAGCTCTTTTCAAAGTAGTAGTTATATAGAGTGGATGTCATCCTCCTTAGCCTAACACCCTTGGTTCTCTACCATCCGCCCTTATTTTGCTCTTCAGACTTTATCTTCCACCTCTCTGGCATGTGCTTACTTCACTCACTTACATACAGTGAGCCCCACTTACTCATCCACACTGGGCCACACATGGTGACAGTGCTCCCATGGCTGCAAATACATTTGTTCTAGTACATTTTTTTTCTCCCTGCATTGTCCATGTGAGCAATGGCACAGACTGACTTACCAAATATTGGGGTTAGGGCTCAACAAGGTCAAATTAGGCACCAAATTATACATGTGACTCACCACATTCTTAAGATGAATTTCACAGAAATGATTAATCTTGAAATTTTATGTGTCTCTATACAGGTCAAATATGTATTTAAGCTTTTGGAAATACTTTTTTTTGAAAGGCAGGGAATAGAGGGCATTCTCACTACATAGATTAAGTCTGCAAATATTTAGCGAGCATCCACTATAAGTAAAGCTTTGTGGGAGATTCAAATAGATAGTGTCTCTGTAGGATGGATGTGAGTCACTGCAGTGGTCTAAAAGGGGGAAATAGCAGATGGCTCCTAGAGACCAAAGCAACTAAGTGGGCTGATGCGATTTTAACTGAAGCACAAACTGGAAAATTGGAACATACAGTTCATGACAATTACAAAGAGGAAGAAGAAAGAAAAAGAAAAATGCAGCCTACCCTGTCTCATTATTCATTCATTGCTTAAGCAAATAAACTTAAATCATCCATTTGGGGATACTGAATTTGAATGAAGTCTATTGCTATTAGAATATGTGTCGTGGGTGAGATCTGGCCCCATGTCTCCTGGGCTCTGCTTCTGGTTTCTACAAGGTAATGCTAATCATGAAGATGAAAACAAAGGAGGGGGAAAGAATCATGCATTTAAAAAAATCACCATTGGCCAATTTTGCTTGTAAGATGATATCAATTTGAAGGGGAAAAAACATTCGTCATTTAGTATAGAGAGTGTGCAAGCACCATTTCATAATTTTCTCTGTTTTGTAAAAATCTCATGCGTGCTGTTCTGAGAATCCCCATGTTCTTTTCTGAAGTGAATCTCCCACCTGGAGTAGAGTGTTTCTTTGTCCTAACACATATAGTTAAATAGAATCATTCAAAAACCTGACTAAGAACTAAAACACAGAATTGGATACTTAGGTTATGCAAAACAAGCCATTATTTGACTTGTGGCTGCACAATGTGGGGCCTGCTCCCACTCCAGAATTTAGTACACACACTGGGGAGATGTCTGAAATCCACCAGTACTTTCAGCAGTGTAACAAAGGTAATAATCCAAAAGCTTTTCTATGAATGAGTGGCAATAACCTGTTTCTGTTTGGCTATCATGGAATTATTTACTTAGGGAGAACAGGCTAGAAATCTCTCCCTTTTACAGCGAGCACTTTAGTTGATGATTGTGGGGAAAGGGGTAGGGGTGAGAAGGAGAATATTTTATATCACCAAAGACCAGGAATATTTTTCTTGCAATTGACCCTACCACCCAAGATCACTCAAATGAGCTAAAATGCCAATGAAAGTGTGTTTCCCTTTTGTCCAGTACACAGAGATTCCACAATATGTGAGTCTGACTTTTATTGTTCAACTTACGGAATCAGTCTCACTTCTAAAATCTCATTCTTTTTGTCCAACCACTGTCAGGCTTGAAATATTCCTTTCCTATAAGGTGTTGCCTTAAAGAGGGGGACAGCCCTTCTCCAAAGGAATAAGATACCTGGAGCTTTGATTTTACCTAGTGACCCTGGCTCCTAAGCCTACAGCTGTGTGACCTTGAATGAGCTTCTCGCCACCTTGGAGCCCACTTCTCTTAACTGCAAAACAGGAACTAAGCTGTGTCACTTCTAAGGACCCTCCCAATTCTAACAGTCCAAGGTAAGACACTGCTCTCTTGCCTGATGCCAGTGACATTTGCCGTTTGCATTCAGGTTATTGTCCATAGCCCTATTGCCATTTGTTTTCAGTGGCGTGGGTCTGCACTTCCCTGCCTGGAGCGTTCAATGCATCCAATAACATTTGATATATCTTGACTGAGCAGCTGTCAAGTTCCAGACTCTGTTGTAGGGGGCTGAGTGTTTAGCACAAAATGCCTGCTCTCCTAAATTTTATAGTCTTATCTGGAGTGAGGTCTGGGATGCAAGAGAAATAGCAAATAAGTGGAAAAAATGCTGTGTAATGCTATGTTGGGTTGTGATAAATTTTATGAAGGGAAATAAAAAGGGCAAAGAGATAGGAAGCAATGGTGGGCTGGGATTTCTATTTTTAGGTCAAGGAAGGCCATTTTATCATTTTTTAAAATTTGGGTATAAATGACATATAGTAAGATGAATAGTCCTTAAATGTCCATTTGATGAGTTGTATGTCCTTGGACCTGTGGTAGTTTAAAGATATATCTGAAAATCCTCTAGCACTATTCTCATATCTCCTGTCCCTTGAATTTGGACTGGTTTTAAGGACTTGATTCCAATTCACAGAATGGAATGGTGTGACATGCTGTGATTTCTGAGGCTAGGTTAGAAAAGGCAATACAGCTTTCACCTACATGGCTCATGCCCTCTCTCTCTCTCTCTCTCTCCTCCTTCCCTCCCTACTCCTTCCCCTGCCACCCCATCAACTAAGCATCCCCATGGAGGAACTATGTATAAATGTTTTGGCCAAGAGCCCAGCTGAGGTTTCAGTCAACATCAACATCAATGAAAGAAATGAACCTTTGGATAATTTCAACCCCAGCCTTGAAGGTTTCTTGATGAGATTCCTGCCACCACAGAATAAAGTCCCCACTGTGCCCTGTTTCAATTCCTATTTCACAGAAACTCTGAGAAATAAGTTTTGCACAACTGAGTTTAGGGGCAATTTGTTACTTAACAATAGATAACAGAAACAACACCCATCTAATCACCATCCAAAATCAAAGAGAACATTTTCGTCATCCCGTAAAGTCCCCTTGTCCCCTTCCACTTAGTTTCAACCTCTACCAGGAGGCAGCTCTAACTTTTATTGTCATGCATTAGTTTTGCTTAATCCAAAAAAGTAAGGCCTGTGTATGATATGCATTTTGTTAGATGCCGGTGGGAAGCAAGGAAGCAAATGATCTGGGTAAAGTTCCACGGGATCCACTCAGAGGGATCCCACGTAGGAGCTAATGCAAAGACCCCTGAACAGGAATGTGACTAATGATTCTGAGAATAGCAGAGACTAATGTGCCCTGAATAAAGCAAACAGGGAAGAGAAGCTGGGAAAGGGAGCAAGGATCATATTAAGTAGAGTCTTAATGACCAGGGTGAGGAATTTAGGTTTTATTCTAAATGAGAGAGAAGCCACTGGAGAATTTTTAGGATAAGAGAAGATGGTCTGAATTATGTTTTAAAAGGAAGTCTGGGGGCCTTTCTGTTGGCCTAGGAGCTAAGTCTCAGTACCATCGCTCATGAAGCCCCACTGCTATAGCCTGAGTTTTATCCGCGGCCAGGAAGCTGACCCACTTGGCACAGCAGACCTCTGCTGTTTTGCCTGCTGCTCCCCTCACCAGTGTACTTCAGTGGATCCGCATGCTCTGCTCCCCACTCTGTCTCTGGTGAATCCTCTCACCCCCACACCTCTGGCCTGCACCCCAGTTCTTCTATGCAAAAATAAATAAAATCTTTAAAAAAGAAAGTCCTGAAGTTTTTGATTTTACAGTCTTTGACATATAGCTAGGATCATAAGCGGCTAGGGAGGCCTACAGGAACTTCTTTTTTCTTATCTTCTGAACAAAGTACAAATCAGAGTTGACTCTGGTAGGTCTGGGAGCTAGGAACTGGGCAGCCAAATGGTAGAGATGGCATGCCAAAATGAGACAGATGTGGTAAAAGAAATTGCACGTTGTTAGGATGAGTTGCTCCATTGCCCCTCTGAACAGGTGGACTAAATCATGGACAAGTGAGCCCTGTGCAAACAATTTGGCCCTCCACACTGACTGTGGAGCTCCATGCTAGGCAAAAAAACCTTACATCCTGGCTAATGATTAGCTAGCTCACAATTTCCTGAGGGGAGAAAGCTGAGAGCAGGAATGTGCAACTGGAGTTAACTGGTCTGCTCATGGCCAGATGTAGCCCAACCCAGAGCAAACTATGCTGTTGCTTTCCTCTTCCTTCCACCTTCTCATGGATTTACCCTTTAAATATCTTCTCCTAACTCCCTTCGAGGAGCCAGGTTAATTCTCCTTTCTGGCACTAGTTCCCTCAAGCATGACTCTCTAATAAAGCCTCGCCTGGTTCAACCACACCTAGTGCTCTCTGGGGAATTCTTTCCCTAGAAGGCAAGACCTACTCATTCAGGGGTAATGACAGGCCCAGGCTGGTAACACAGCAGGGAAAAGGAGAGGGTAGTGAAGTATGCTGTGGCCAGTGATGGAACCCAACAACTCCAGACCCTCAGGAGCAAATGTAAAGTCCAACAAAGTTAGCTTTGAGAATAGGCTGCAGCAGAGAGAGCTTCAGGGTAACTGTGGAGCCATTGGCAAAACAAAGGAAGAGATGGGAATATTATAAAATTGGGATAATAAGCAATGTTTTGATAGGCTCAAAGTGAAGTTGGATTGTGTAGGAAGGAGTTAATATTTGGTCTGTACAGAGAAGAGGACCCAAGAGCCTCTGTCCTCTTAAACTACAAAAGAAAAATGACAAATTGTATCCAGTGTCAATGGAGGGGCCCCAGTGTGTGTCAAGGTGATCTGTAGTGATTATCCTGCAGGCAAGAGGCAGATGCCACATTCTGACTGATAAAGTTCAAACAGTGGAGTATCTGTTTTAGAAAAAGAATGACTTTAGAGAACAAGGTTTCTCAGCACCTAGTCCATTTTGTTGATTAGCAAAGCAGTTTTTGCAGATTCACGTAAATTCTTTTAGTGACTGTTGGAATAGTATGGAGGAGAGAAGGCAGAATCTAGATCATGTCTTGTCCACAAATATTAATGAACATCCTGGTTGGAAAAGAATAAGTGAAACTATCATTACTTGAAGATATTGCACGTAGGAAACCCTGGAGACTCTACCAAAAAGCTATTAGAAATAATTAGAGGGGCCTCCCTGGTGGCCCGTAGGGGTTAAGTTTTAGTGGTATCACCACTGTGGCCTGAGTTCAATCCAGCTAGGGAGTTAACCCACTTGGAGCAGCAGACCTCTCCTGTCTTGCTCACTGCGCCCTCAGCAGTGCTTTTCAGTAGATTTGCCTGTTCTGCTCCCTACTCCGTCTCTGGTGAATACTCTCACCGCCCACACCTCTGGCTTACACCCCAGTTCTTCTATGCATAAGTAATAAATAAATAATTTTTTAGGAAAAAAAAAGAAATAATTAGTGAATATAGCAAAGTGGCAGGTTACAAAATCAACATACAAAAAATTGTTTGCATTTTTATATACAAACAATGATTAAGAAGAAAAGGAAATAAAACACATAATTCCATGCATTTGAATCAAACTAGCCAAGGAGAAGTGGATTTATACAATGAAAACTGTAAGATGTTATTAAATGATTTTAAGGAGAAAGAAAGGCATTCTATACTCACGTATACCCAAATAACTATGGGCAACAGATCTGAACACATTATTTAGCAGTGGAATATCCAGAAGGCCAATTGATATATGGAAAAAATGTTCAACATCAATTTTAATAAGGAAAACGAAGGTCAAACACACAATGAGATCATCTCATATCCATGAGAATGGCACATATTAAAAACATTCCCAACAGTAAGTGCTGGAGAGTCTTTTTAGAAAGGGACACCCTATTACACTATTGATAGGAATGTAAACTTGTGCAGACATTTTGGAAATGATCTGGATTTACTTTAAAAGATTAAAAATGGAAATAATATATGACCCAGTAAGTCCACTCTTGGGTATCTCCCTGAAGAACAGGAATCACCAATTCAAAAAATTATATGCTGTACAATGTTTATTACAGCATATAATATACCTCCATATCCCCACCTCTGACTTCCCTAACCCTGGATTCTATGGTCCTGGTTCTATGTTAATTGATTGGCGAGCTTGGACTTTGCAGTGCAGAGGTCAGAGTGAGAGACCAGAGAGTTTATTTGATCTGTGTAAACGGAACATGAGGTCTAAGCGCTAACCTTCCATTTGTTAGGATTTGGTTCCTAATTCAGGTCAAAGACCAAGGACAGAAATCCAGAAACTAGAAGGAAGTTTGCATTTCAAGCTAGAAAGATTCAAACAATGTCTTGGGGAAAAGCAAAGAAATTGCTAATCGTTAATACATTTATTTCCTCTGGGAGTGAGATGATACTTACACTGACCTGTGAGCACAAGCAAGAGTTAATGGTGCCAAAATGAGGGAAAAAATAAAACCCATACTTTTATTTTCCCTTTTTTTATTATTTTCTTATTGATTTAACTTTGGTTTATAACACTGTATATGATTCAATGGTATAGAATCACACCTCTTCAGATGTATGGTAGCAGACTACCACACAGGCACCCTTAGGTCTCCACCCTAGTCCACTGGCCCCCTTCCCACTTACTGCCCACTCTCTCTGGGAGCTTCAATTTCAGTCAGATTTTTAGGGTTTGTTTGGTTTAGTTCTGTCTGTTCCTTTGTTTTCATTTTCCTATATTCCACAAATAAGTGATCTCATCTGGTATTTGTCTTTCTCTTGTCTTATATTGCTTTGCATAATCCCCTTCAGTTCCATCCATATTGTTGCAATAACAAGATTTCTTTCTTTTTTTTAATAACTGAGTAGTATTCCTTTGTGTTTATATATCATATCTTCTTAATCTACTCATCTGTTGTTGGGCACCTAGGTTGTTTCCACAATTGGGCTATTGTATATAGTGCTTTAATGAACATAGGAGTGATTCGTCTCTTCAAATTAGTGGTTTTAATTTTTTTTTAATTTTATGCATACAAGCTGGGGTGCAGGCCAGAGCCGTGGGGTGGTGAGAGGGTTCACCAGAGACTGAGTGGGGAGCAGAGCAGGCAGATTGACTGAAATACACTGCTGAGGGGAGCAGCAGGTGAGACAGGAGAGGTCTGCCGTGCCATGTGGGAATCTCTCCAGCCGGGTGTCGAACTGGCTTCGCCACTGCTGACAGCTCCACAGCGCAGCGCTTTAACCTGATGCGCCACCAGGGAGGCCCTGGTTTTAATTTTTTTTTTTCAGGTAGATACCTAGAAGAAGAATTGCTTGATCATATGGTGGGTCTAATTTTAATATTTTGAGAAACCTCCATACTGTTTTCCATTGGGGCTAGACTAGTCCACATTCCCACCAACAGTGTACAAGTGTTCCTTTTTCTCCACATTCTTGTCAATATTTATTTCTGCTCTGTTTGATATGGGTCATTTTCAGGTGTGAGATGATATCTCATGGTAGTTTTGATTTGTGTTTCTGTGATGATGAACATTTTTTCATGTTTCCATTGGCATCTATATGTCGTCTTTGGAGAAGTGTCCGTTTAGCTCTTTTGCCCATTTTTTGATTGGGTTATTTGTTTTCTTTTTGTTGATTTGTATGAATTTTTTATAGATCTTTTTATTAGCCCCATATCAGATGTATGATGTACAAATATTTTCTCCCATTCATAAGGGTGATTTTTCCTTAGTTTCTTTTACTATGCAGATACTTTTTAGCTTGATGGAGTCTCATTTGTTTACTTTTGCTTTTGCTTTCCTTCCTGTTGGAGTAGAGTTCCCAAAGAAATCGCTAAAGCCAATGTTGTGGAAAGTTTTGCCTGTTCTCCTCTATGTATTTTATGGTTTCTGGTCTTACATCCGAGTCTTTAATCCAGTTTAATTTAATTTTTGTGGATGGTGTGAGAGAGTGGTCTAGCTTCATTCTTTTGCATATGCATGTCCTGTTTTCCCAAAACCATTTGTTGAAAAGACTTTCCTTTCTCCATTATATACATTCTTGGCCCCTTTTTGTAGATTAGCTTTTTTCTTTAACTTCTTAAGCATTATATTCTTTTTTTTAAAATATTTTAATTTTTAAAAAATATTTTATTTATTTTATGCATACAAGCCGGGCTATAGGCCAGAGGCATGGGACAGTGAGAGGACTCACCACAAACAGAGTGGGGGAAAAATAGACAAACCGCTAGCCAGGCTTACAAAGAAAAAATGAGAGAAAACACAAATAAATAGGATCATAAATGAAAAAGGAGAAATCACAATGGACACAGCAAAAATTAAAAAAAATAATCAGAGACTACTATAAACAGCTATACGGAAACAAGTATAACAATCTAGAGGATATGGACAAATTCCTAAAACTATACAATCACCCAAAGCTAGACAAAGAAGATATAGAACACCTAAACAGAACAATCACAAGTAGTGAAATTGAAACAGTAATTAAAAACCTTCCCAAAAACAAAAGCCCAGGACCAGATGGTTTCACAAATGAATTCTACCAAACATTCAAAAACGAAATAGTCCCTGTATTACACAAACTCTTTCAAAAAATCGAGAAGGAAGGAGTACTACCAAACACGTTCTATGAAGCAAATATTACTCTAATACCAAAACCAGACAAAGACAATACAAAAAAAGAAAACTACAGACCAATCTCCCTAATGAATACTGATGCAAAAATATTCAACAAAATCTTGGCCAATAGGATCCAACAATGCATCCATAAGATAATACACCACGACCAAGTGGGATTATTCCAGGGACACAAGGATGGTTCAACATCCGAAAATCAATCAGTGTAATCCAACACATCAACAAAAAGAAAAATAAAGACCATATGATCATATCAATAGACTCTGAGAAAGCATTTGACAAAGTGCAACACCCATTTATGATAAAAGCCCTTGAAATCCTTGGGATAGAAGGAACATACCTCAACATAATAAAAGCCATGTATGAGAAACCCACAGCCAATATTATCCTCAACGGTGAGAAGCTGAAGGCCTTTCCCCTAAGATCAGGCACAAGGCAAGGATGTCCACTCTCACCATTACTTTTCAATATAATACTGGAAGTCCTAGCCAGAGCAATTAGACAAGAGAAAGACATTCAAGGGATTCAAATAGGAAAAGAAGAAATTAAACTGTCTCTATTTGCACGATATGATATTATACATACAAAACCCTAAAAACTCCATAGAAAAACTACTCAAAATAATAGATCAGTTCAGTACAGTAGCAGGATACAAAATCAATGCACAAAAATCAGTAGCCTTCCTATATGCAAACACCCAATATGAAGAAGAAGAAATTAAGAAATCCATCCCCTTCAAAATTGAAACCAAAAGATTCAAATATCTGGGAATAAATCTAACAAAAGACATAAAGGACTTATACAAAAAAAAAAACTACAAAACTCTGTTGAAAGAAATAGAAGAAGACACAAGAAGATGGAAAGGCATCCCCTGCTCATGGATTGGAAGGATTAACATTATCAAAATGGCAATCCTACCAAAAGCAATTTACAGATTTAATGCTATTCCAATAAAAATCTCAATGACATTCTTCAAAGAAATAGATCGACTACTGATGAAATTCATATG
>PVIJ01022044.1:0-17107 GCA_004024925.1 Scalopus aquaticus
TGTCTAATATAAATGGGAAATAACCCAGGCTGAACATACAGTCATCTTATCTATGGACAAACTTTTCTGAAATCAATTCTCCAATTTTTTTGTCTCAATTATTCTTAAGGGACTATCGAAAGATGCTGGAATGCCTTTTTTATGTTTTTGATCCTGAAGTGATGGTGAAGAAAAAGCATCTTCTACAAATAATTGAAAAAGGATTCAAAGACAGTGAAACAAGCGAGGTAGCATAAAATGTTATTCAGAATAATGCTTTCTTTCTAATGAATAAAGCTCCTCCATTAGTTGAGTATGGTTCTATTCTCAATCTTTTCATTCATATTAACAGCAAATTTCTGCTTTTCAAAAAGCTTAGTGCTGTCATAGAGAGTATAACATCTTTGAATTGTACCAGAAAAAAAATCCATTAATTTCTTTATCTTAATGACTACCTATTTAGTCTTTCTAGGCATCTTATTTTTATGTTGTGAGCCTTTTGTTAATGATCTTGAAATTTACCTCTTTAATCTGTTTTACACTCCCTGAGATCTTTTTCACTTGAAAAAATTCACTTAACCCTGCTGTGCTTTCTAGCTATCATTCTATTTTTTCTCTTCTTTTACTATCACCTTTCTTTATTTTATGCTCATTGTTTCCACCTTGCTGTTGATATTGCTTTATTCCTGATTACTCCTGAACTCAAATATCCAATTAACCTTTGCCAGTGCCTCTGCCTCTTGATGAGACAGCTGTATCACACTGCCACAGAGAAGTGCTTCCTAATCCTTTTTCACATCATAACACACACTGAGAAAAAATTACTGCAGTTGAACCTTAGTTTTCCTACTTGCCAGCTATGTGACTTTACCTTGTTCTACCTACTTCTTTCTACCTGTAAAATGAAGCTAATAATTATATCTACTTCACAAGTAGACAGGTGTTGTTAGGATTTAGTGAGAGAGACATAAAAAGAAGTTCTTGGATTCTTCTACATTTATGTTTATAACATCATTATTCACAATAGCCTAAAAGCGGAAACAAACAATATGTCCATCAACAGATAATGGATAAGCAAAATGTTGTGTGTGTGTGTGTGTGTGTGTATAATGGTATATTGTTCAGCCATAAAAAGGAATGAAATTCTGATAGATACTACAACATGGATGAACCTAGAAAATATTATGCTAAATGTAAAAATCCAGACACAAATGGTTAAATAGTATATGATTTCACCTATGTAAAGTACCTAGAGTAAGCAAATTCGTAGAGACAGACAGTAGAATAGAGATTACCAGGGGATGGGGAACATGGAGTGATGATGAGCTATTGTATAATAGGTACAGATTTCCTATGTGGGATGATGAAAATTTGTAGAAATGGATGGTGATGATGGTTGCACAGCACTGTAAATATACTTAATACCAATGAATTGTATAATTAAAAGTGGTTTTAATGATAGCTTTTACCTTATGTATTTTTTACCACCACTATCACCGCCCCCCCCCCACACACACACACACACATCCCACCAAAAACGCATTCCAGCTACTCAATGGAGACTGTGTCGGAGGGAATAGGAGCAGATAATGGGACATTCTATGGGAGAGGTACTGCAGTAGCTAAAGTCAGAGACAGTGGTGAATTCAGCAAGATAGTATAAGATTGCGTTCATTGTACTTTCTGGAAGAGAAGAAAAAGGAGATGAAGAACTGAATAAGATTTTAGAAGGCAGAATGAAGTGCTCAGTCATTCCAGAAAACTGTGAGTCATTATGGGCAGAGAGAGTGGGGAAAGGATGGGGCTAACATGTCTGTGTGTTTTCTGCCTGCCATTCACTGTGATCTCTAATCCCAGAAGCCCCACTGTGATCCCAAAAGCCCTCTGTGCTGCTCTTTCTTATACAAAAACCAATGCCCACATTTGACTGCTGACCATTTGAAATGTGGCTAGTCACAACTGAGGTATACTGAAAGTTTAAAATAAACACCAGTTTTGGAGGACTTAGTATAGAAAACATAATTTCTTATGTTGATTACATGTTGAATGATAATATTTTGGCTATATTAAATAAGATGTATTATTAAAATTTACTAAAACAGTTCTGGCTGACAAGGGGAAGACCAGATATTTTCTGGACTTGATCACTAGCTGATAGGTAGTATTATTTATTCCATTTTGGCTTTCTTCAAAATGTACATCCTCAGCTAGTCCATCTCCTATTCTCTGCTCTAACACCTACAGATGCCATTCCTGCATGTTTTTATTTTCTTATTAACTGTTTTATTTTCTTGTACAACATATCTAAAACAGGTAAATATTTTCTTTTCATGCAACTTACTTGACTAGAATGACCATATTTTTGGGCTTTGTTTGCAGAGTGAGGGGAAATAAGAGGTTTAATCTTTTGCCCATAAGCAACTCTGGACCAGAAAGATTATTTCTATTAATAATGTGGTCATTTCCTTACTCACCAAGTTCAAAAACCTTGAAATTTTGTTTGACCACTACTTTTTCCATTACCCTACACCAAATCATTGACCATTTTGGTGATTTTTTCCTTTAC
The DNA here is from genome assembly GCA_004024925.1 of Scalopus aquaticus. Classification (NCBI taxonomy): domain Eukaryota; kingdom Metazoa; phylum Chordata; class Mammalia; order Eulipotyphla; family Talpidae; genus Scalopus; species Scalopus aquaticus. The sequence goes on from PVIJ01022044.1 coordinate 2,546, forward strand.
TTTATTACTTGCATTCATTCTTTCCTTCCCTATACTCATTGTCTGCTATCACTTAGAACATTCCTTCTAATCTTTGCCAGTAGTTTCTGCCCTTGATCTTTGTTTCTTTTACCTTTAACAGTAGAGTAAATTAATGTTTCCTAAGACATTATTTTTATAGCATATATTGCACTGTTCTCATGATGAGAAACCTTCAATAGCTTCCCATTACTTATGATAATGAAACCCAGATTCCTCTACCAGTCATATAAGGCCCCTCACATTCTAGCTTCAACCTAACTCTCCTTTACTATACATATAGATGTCCCAAGTAAGGTATGTAGTTTACTTGTGAGTCTGCTAAACACACATCAATGCTATGCTTCCCTTAGATGAAATGTTTTTTCCTACTTTATCCCTATTGCAAAATTATCATTCAAATCTCAGTTCAAGGACTCCCCTTATTGAAGCCTTTCCTGAATTCTCAAACAGTAGGAGCACTCTTACCTAGTTTATATGTTTATCAAAAAGTCAACTAAAATGGAGAACAGTAGTGTTATATACTTAAAGAACCCTTTATTCCAACTTAAAACATATAAACTTACATTCATTTGTCTATCTTATTATGTAGGCCAAATCATTTGAGTCTTAAATGGAAACTCCAGGTTATCTTTTTTGCACCAGACACAACAGTATTACATATTTCATTTCCTTTAAATTTGAGTATGAGGGCCTCCCCAGTGGCGCAGTGGTTAAGCGGTGTGCTGCGCTGTGGAGCTGTAGGCAGCGGCGATGATGCAAGTTTGATGCCCGGCCGGGGAGATTCCCACATGGCGCAGCAGACCTCTCCTGCCTTGCCTGCTGCTCCCCTCAGCAGTGTGTTTCCATCGATCTGCCTGTTCTGCTCCCCGCTCTGTCTCTGGTGAACCGTCTCACCACCCCCTCACCTCTGGCCTGTACCCCAGCTTGTATGTATAAATAAATCTTTAAAAAAAAAAAAGAATTCTAAATTTGAGTATGAGCTTAAAGATGCTTGCAAAATAACTCGAGGGCAAGAATCTATCCAGTTTTAGTTGGTATGATTTTCCCTGCCACCACCAAACTTTTGCATTTGCCTTACCCACACATAGTTTGACAGAAATTTCTAATAATTACCCTCTCTGATATTTCACCAGAGTTTTCCACTTAGCTTACATTGAAACAATTCTCACTCTTTCTCTTTGTGTGATGTGCAGTTTAGAAACAAATACAAGTAGTATTCAACTACTTTAACTCCTTTTGGTAAGCATACATTAGTGGGTAGAATAGAAAGTCCATTAGTATGAGATGAAAAACTCCTCAACAAAACCTTAGTGAACCAAATTCAACAATATAGTAAGAGGTTCATACATCATGAACAAGTGGGATTTATCCCAGTGATACAAGGATGCTTCCACATATGCAAATCAATCAATGCAATTCACCATATCAACAAAGGGAAAAACAAAAATCATATGATCATGTCAACAGATGCAGAGAAGGCATATGAATAAAATTCATCATACAGTAAAATGGGGGGTAGAAGAATATAGTTCAACATAAAGGCCATATATGCCAAACCCACAGCTGGAATCATACTGAATAGTGAAAAACTGAAAGCTTTTCCTCTAAGATCAGACACACAACAAGAATATCCATGCTCACCTTTCCTGTTCAACATAGTATTGGAAGTTCTAGCTAGATCAATTGGACAAGGGGGATATAAAAGGGATCCAAATTGGAAAAGAAGTAAAACTCACTATTTGCAGATGACATGATATCATACATAGAAAAACATAAAAACTCCACTAAAAACTGTTGGAAACAATAAATCAATGTAGTAAAGTGGCAGGCTACAAATAAATATACAAAAGTCTGTTACATTCCTATGTGCAAATAATGAACTAGAAGAGAAAGAAATCAAGAAAATAATCACATTTACCATACCATAAAAACATTAAATACCTAAAATTGAACCTAACAAAAGAGTGAAAAACTTCAGTGAAAGCTATAAGACATTGTTAAAAGAAATAATACAAGGCAATGGGAAGATATTTCATGCTCATAGTTTGGAGGAATTAACATTGTCAAAGTTACCATCTTACCCAAAGAAATAAACAGATTCAATGAAATTCCTATCAAATTTTCAATAGAATTCTTCAAAGAAATAGAACAAACTGTTGAAATTCACATGGAACCACAAAAGAACCAAAATAGCCAAAGCAATCTTGTAAAAAAGAAGAGGAATGAATGTATCATGCTCCCAGACTTCAAACTATACTACAGGACTACAGTAATCAAAACAGTATGGTATTGGAATAGAAAAGGACACATACACACCAATGGAATAGAATTGAGTGCCCAGAAATGAACACACACTTACATGAACAGTTAATCTATGACAAAGAAGCCAAGAATATACAATGGTGCTGGGAAAACTGGGCAGCAGCATGCAAAAATTTAAACTAGATAACTGTAAGAATTTTCACTGACATCACTTTCACAGAATTTTGATTTTGGAATTTTTACCATTACTGATGGAATATCATTGAAAATGTGTAAAGCTGTATACGTCCTGCACCACCATGTTGTCAGTCGTGAATCTTGCTGCATTTACAGGAAAAAAAAATTGTCTATATCACTCTTCATAAACCTATTTGCATATAAATTTTAAATACATGAATGGCTTTACAGAATGAAGTTACAGCTGAAAGTTACCTATTTCTTTTCAGTGAGACTGTCTATTTTCTTTGCATAGACACATAAACATAAAATAATAAACCACCTGATTTAAAGTACTGTCAATTTTGTTAAAATTTTGAGGCACTGTTATTTCTTTACAGTTACCTCTCAGAAAAGAAGCTGTTATTCTTGCTAACAGCCTAAGTGTGTGTGATTGCCCCAGAATTGAATTTCTACAGCAAAAATACAATGATGAGAAGAAAAACTCACTTGAGCATGAACTCTTCAGACATGGTAATACAAATACACACTATACTTGAACTTTTAATTCCTTATTCTTCAAATTCCTTATTTTTGTAACACTTTGATACTTAGTTTTATCAACCTGGGAGGATTTCTGAAACCCTTTTATTTGGTATTTACTAGTACAGTGATACATGACTTTGACCTATTACTTTAGTCAGACTGCTAACAAATATCTACCCAGTGATTATTATGTGTCAGCATTAATAAATGAGACTTGTTTGTTACTCCTTATATTTAATCCAAATTATATGAAATATACACTTTTCAGAGTTTGCCTTGTTCATTAATTTATGTCCTAAAAATGAACTTAATATGTATATATTTAATATATACTAACATATATAACACACACACTCCATATGCCAAATTCACAGAAAAGGGAACTTGGCCTATTTATGTGATCATCATCCTATAAAGCACTGAACAAAGGCAACTCTTATTTGTCTTTAATCATCATAATTGATAAAACAACCTGCTTATAAATCTAAAAGTGACTAAAGACAAATCATGAAGTGTACAGCTGCTTTATCAGCTACCTTACAAAACATGAACTTTTGGTTTTTTAATTTGTTCAGTTATCAATAATTTATTTGCATCTTATATATGGACACGAGCTAATATATAGGATACGTCTGGAATAGGCCCTGACAGTCACAAATTGGGGAAATAAAACATCTTATCATTTCCTCTCTTGTCTCACCCTCTTCCATTGCTTATTCTTTAGTTCCACCAGTTTTTATTGAATGTTTACTATGCATTAGGCACTTGCTAGGTGATAGGGGTACAGTCTATCCAAACTAGACAGTTTCTCTTTTATGATACTTATAAACATTAATAATCATGCAAATTAATGTAAAGTTACAATTTTCATAAGAGCAACAAAGAAGAAGTATTGATAGACAGTATTAAATAATGTGTATAGTATTAAAGAATGTGCTCAGGTGAGGGAATAAGGGACACCTTTTCTTTCATCTCAACTATACAACCTACTAAAGATTGGGTAGTCATAAATTTGATTAATTCTATGAAAGTGAGACTATAGTTTCAGACTGAGCTCTGCTAAAATGAATCATGCTGAACTAATCTTTGTATATTTTGCAGTTGTTCATTCAGCTTAATCAGAAAATTAAGCAGATTATTGATTCTATAGAGAACTCATTTTAAGTGTGTTTCTTTTTCTCATTCTTCTCTATTCCTAAGAATTCCTTCATGTTTCTCTAAATCCTTCTTGTATATGCTTTCCACAATAATCAGAATTTCCCAATCTATATTTTATAACTCACACATAGTAAAAAAAGTGATGTTTCATTCATTGTAATTAGGAGTTAATATATAAGATTCTGTGATCCCTACAGTTCCATGGTGTTTAGTGGATCCTAAGGTCTCTAGAGAGAAAAGGTATTGAAAGCCTCCTGTGGTCTAAGCTACGTGCTCGGTACTGACGACACAGAGATGAATTTTTACCCAGTTAATAACAATACATTTCTTATTTTACATTGCTTAATAAAACATAGCTAAGTTCTATCTTTTCTGTATCTATTTGCTTGATATAACCATAGCAATCCTTTTCTATAAACATTTTATTTATTTGACAAATATTGATTGAGTTCTTGTTTTGGACTAAGAAATGTGCTATGTGCTATACAGTGGCAAACAAAATAGCCAGGATCTCAACCTTTGCAGAACACACAGTCAAGTCTGGGGCCAATAAAGGAAGGTGATGTTGAAAAGTTATTAAAATGAATTATTGTTAAAAGTGACTTCTGTTTTTTCATATTTAGGCATCCTCCTCATTACAAAGGTTTTCCTTGGCCAGAGTGTTCAGGCTCATGAGCAGGACTCTATCAGCCAAGACAACTATCCAATGGTTAATTCAGTATTCATTCCTCGAAAATATTTACTAAGTATGTCTGCATAAAGAGAACTGTGCCTTCATCTTTCTGAATACAAAATGCATTTAATACAAATGCTTAAGGTTTAACGTCTACCTAACCTAAGTTTATAAACTTTTCTACAAACTCCTATTTCCAGTTATTAGTTGAACTACTTTTCTATTCCCTATTTCAGTAACATTTATGTGTGCATAGATAGATACTTTATTTTGTAAATTTTTGTTTTTATATTTTACATGCATACACATTATATACACATATACTATATATATATATATATAAATATATATATATATAACATTATGTTTTCAAAGTATAAAAACCCACCCAACTTTTAACAACAAAAGTTTTAGTTGCAACTATATGACCACACATTGACTAGAAAAGTGGAAGAGTGTGAAAAGGAAAAGGATATGAATAAAATTAAATTTTACTTAGTCTATGTAGTGAATGGGTGATTAGTAAGTTTTTATAGAATTAAGAAAGTATCTAGGAGGGTGGGAAGATAAAAAAGAAACCCTCAATAAAATAGTAGTTAGAACTTTTTGATTTTGTTGCTTATTAGTCCATATAATATTTTTAAAGTATTTTGATTTTGAAGAGTGTTTTGAAAAATGTTAACTGTTTGCTTGTGTTTTTTTTCTTTCTTTTTTTTTTTGGATTTTATTCTAGAGTCTATCACGGAACAAAGAAACTGTGATTGCAGCATTCGGGAGTGCAAGTGGTTCGTGTTTGATCATGACCTTGTTTTACCAGAATACATCGTTGAATTTGAGTATATTACAGTGGTATGAATGTATTTTTAAAACTGAATTCCTTAAATGAGAACAAAACAGTACTCTAATAATGTATATCAAGTTTATACTATATATATATATTTATACACACACACATAGACATAGCTGTATATATGTAGTAATTATTCTATAAAGGACTTAATTTCCAAAACATATCATTATGACAACAAAATATTTCACTATTTCACACTGTGAACATATTACATGAGTAATATATCTGGAAAAGATTCAAACTATATTGAAGAATATAGAATAGTTGCCTTCATTTCAACCCCACTGCTTCTCCCTTTCACCAAGGCATCCACTGTTAATAGCTTTGTGGGTTTGCTTTCAGTCTTTATTGTATGCATTTACATACATAACAACATATACCATTTTATACAGTAGAACCGAGTTCTAAGTATTCTGTGATTTTTTTTGCCTTTAATAACATGTTTTTTATATATTTCTACTTCAGTACATATAAGTCTACATTTCCCTGGCACTTGGCTTAGTTTTCAGTAATATTATGAATATTATGAATACTATTTAGTATTCAGTAATATATTTGACTATTCCCCTGTTGATGAAACATACAGATTTCCAGTTTTATTACTATTTAGAATAGTATTTCACTGAACATCACTGTAGGGACACATTAGAACAAATATGGGAGTTTCTCTGCAGGATAGATTTGGAGAAGAATTGAGTAATCAAAGAGTTTATGCATTTTAAATTTTGATAGATTTGCCAATATTCTCTGCAAAGCTTTAACATCTTACAAACATCTAATAATATTTGACAGTACATGTTTCTTTGCATCCTTACCAATTCAAAATATGATTAGCCTTTTCCACCCCACTCTGATGTACAAAAAGGGACCTTTTTATGTGCAAATAGATATGGTTTTATGAATAGATATAGTTTTATGAATATAGTTTTATGAATCACCTGTTATATTCTTTGGCTATTTTCTATTGAACTCTCTTTTTCATATTGATTGGAAAAATCCTTATGTGCATTCTGGTAATTAACTCTTCATTTTGCATGATGTTGCAAAAATTTCTGTCACTTGTCTTGTAATTTTCACTGTAGCAAAAAAAATTAATTTTAATTTATAATATACTAGTTAATTTTTAAGAATTCAGATTTCTTCATATATTCCTGTATGGATTAGAATTCTATGTCTCATTTAGGAAAGATTATATAAACATTCCCTTTTATTTTTACACTTATATTTTAGATTTTTCCAAAACCTTTAGTTTCTTAAATTCATCTGGAAGTTGTATGAGGTAGGCATTATCAAATCATTTTTTTTCTTAAAAATGTATAGCTATTTGTCCAAGCATCATCTCATTTATTTGAAATACCATCTTTATTATTTACTTTCACATGTAAGTGGTCTATAGATCCCTCTATACTGTTTCATTGGTCTCTTTGTCTAATCTTGAACCTCTACCACATTGTTTCAGTTGTTACAACTTTGATAAGTTGCTATGTGACAGGTAAATTCCGTTCCCCTGTATCCACTCATCTTCTTAAAAAATTACTATTCTTGAACATTTTCTTTTCCAAATAAAATTTAGAACCACCTATTTAAAAATTCTATTAATACTTGATTGAGATGGTGTTGAATTTAAAACCTAATTTGAGGCCACCTGACTCTGCAGTGTTGGATCCTTCATCTGGGAACATAAGTTACTCCATTTACTCATGTCCTCTCTTACAGTTATCTTTATATAGGTCTTAAACACTTATTTAGTGTTGTCTGGGAATTACATTTTACATTGTTATTATGAATGGGGTTCTATCAATCAAGTATGCTTTAAGCAAAAAAACTAAAGACCCAAACAATACAGAAAATTCAATTGTGAATATTCAGTAATGTAATGAAGACCTCCACTCTTCACTCCATCAGCCTTCCACTTGACACTTCATGAGTTCTTTTGAACTGAAATTTCAGATACTTCCTCATTTCTGGAAGTTTTCTTAATTCCCCAATTATTTTTTCTTTCCTATTCTCTGTAAAGCCATCTGGAACTTCTATGGACATTCTGAATTGATCCTCTATGTCTTGTCATTTTTTTTCTCACTCATATTTTATATCTCTATTTCTCAGTTTTATGTTCTAGAAGATGTTCTCATTATTAACTTCCACATTGCTAATTTGATTTGATGTCTTATCCATTTGATTTCTCAAAGCACTTACTGAATATTTTTTATTTCACTAGTTGTTTTTATTTTGATCTTAAGTTATTTATTCTACTCTTTTCTACAGCAATATATATTTTTATTATAGCTTTATTTTCTTTCTTTATTCTCCCAGATTTTAAAAAATTCTCTTGATCTTTATGGCTTTTTCTATAGCCAGTTCTGTTTGTTCATGGTATTCATGTTAATTTATCCACAATTCTTAACATAATTACTCATCTGGTAACTACCTCATACATCCTGCTGTTTGGCTTATTCATTCTAGCATCAAGTTTCTCTGAATTTGTTTTTTGTGGGTTGTCTTCTGCATATGTTTTGGCTACAAATTATATTTCTACTCCTATTTGTAAGTTCATACCTTTCTGATTCATGTTTCATACTTTCTAGTCTTTTGTTGTTACCCTCCCCACCGTTACATTAAATAATTATCTTTTGTCAGTTCTAAGGAATTTTCAGTAGGATGTCATGGACATACCCATTCTTAGACCATAATTTTAATTTACTCTGATAAATTTCCTAATGTATTCTGATCGCCATAGATATTACTATATAGTGGGAAAAAGTTAATAAATCTTCTCTACCTTGCCTGCTTCTTTTTCAAAATGATAAACACAGCAAACAAATTTTTAATATTTTTTAATAAATTTTTTAGGTCAAGGCTCACTCTTTATTTTCTTCATTCAACAATATTATTCTAGAAGAAAGCAAAAAAAATTCAGAAGGATCATTATTGTCCCAGGATTTGAAACTTGATGATGAAGTTATAAGAATGGATCCCAGAATCAAGCCCAGACCAAAACTTATTAGTTTGGATGAGAAAACAATACTTTCCCTTGCCAAGACTAATATTTACAGTCATATTGTGGTGAGTATTATGAGGAATAAAATTGGGGAATAGGAACCTTGAATTTATAATCAAAAGCTAGCAATATGAAGTCTAAAGATACAAAACACTTAACTGATGATGCAGGGTATCATGTCAAAGTTGAAAGTACCCAAGACCTTTCCTTCTATGTGGCTAAACCAGTACCATTCAATAATAATATAATATGAACCACATATATAAGTGTAAATTTTCTATTAACTATTTTAAAGAGTTCTTAAAAAATTAATAGTTAAGGTAACTTTACTATTTTATTCAATCCAATATATTGAAAATATGACCATTTAAACATGCAATCCACATGAAGACTTGTTAATCCAGATAGTTTCACACTAAGTCTTTGAAATCTGCCATACATCTCAGTTCAGACTAGCCACATTTCAAGTGCTAAATAGTGCCACATATGGCTAGTGGCTACTATACAGGAGGGTTCAGCTCTAAAAGTAGCTTTCTAGTTTGTAATTTTGTTTTTGCTAAATAACAAATAAGTTCTCTTTAAATAACTAAGATGAAGACAGGTAAGTTTCAAAAAATTTCCAGGATTAATGAAGATAGAAAGTGAAATCTTTATAGAACTAATCAACAGAATTTGAGTTACTTACTGAAAATACTTACTTTACACTGAGGCAATTCTATTACAATGTTAAGGCTACCTCCATATCTTGACTTTTAGCTCTGTCCATTTCAAATCTGCTATCATTCTATTCAAACTACCATCATCTCTGACCTAGACTACCACCATAGCCTTCTGAACAGCTCCATCTACTCTACCACTACACCACTGCATAACTCCAAGAGGTATCATTCATATTACATTCTGTGTTTTTTTAGTGCATTTACTATATAATGGAATAAAGCTCAATCCAAGGTATGAGGGTGGGGGCTCCATGAACTATGAACAGAGGCCCTTACCTGATTCCACTTTGAGCCCCTAACTCATTCTCTAAATTGAGGATAATCTTTTTAAAATGTAAATCTGATTGTGTTTCCTTTGTCCTCCTTCATTCCTACTTGAAAGTCTCAAATAATTTTCCATTGTTTGAAAATAAAACTAAAGTCCTTAATATGACCTAAGGTTTTACATGACCTGGTCCCTGGTCTACCTTCCCAGACTCCTTTTTTATATTCTTCTCCCTTTATCTCTCTGTGCTCAGCCTCCTTTCTGGCTACCCCGTTTGTAGCCAACTCAGAATCTCTGAACTTAGTAGTGCTTCTACATGGAATATACTCAACCTTTCCTCCTCAGTGCCCACATAGATTTTTCTGCAGTCAAAAAAAAATCTTTGCCTTCCTTCTCTTGGTATCCTAAATACCCCAAATCTTCAAAGTCTTCATTTACTGGCTAGTTTGAGAAATAGATCTGCACTACTAAATATCTTAGCAATATACATAACTGTTTCTTATAAAGATTTTCATGCCAGTTATTGATAAACTGAGTGAAAAATCAAATTAATCAGGAACAGAGTTCAATGATAATATTTAAATTATACATTTTAAAATCATATATTAGAATTTTTCTTCTATGCTCTCAGTGTTATTTAATGTTGCAACATATATTTTTTTTAATATTTTATTTTGCTTCAGAGTCTGAATCTACATGGAAACAGTTTGAGTAAATTGAGAGATCTCTCCAAGTTAACAGGACTTCGAAAACTTAATATCAGCTTTAATGAATTTACTTGTTTAGATGATGTATATCACTTGGTAAGAAGTGTCCTTTTGAAATTATTTAAGTAAAACGAAATTATAAATTTAATGGGTAAGTTATTTTTGTAACTATGATCTCACAAATACCATATTAAAATTATATAGCCAAATCAGGAACAAACACAAATTATTACTTTCTCTAAAACAGATTTAGAGTCAACAAAAACTAAATATTTGCAGGCCAAATATACACCTGTAGTCACATCTACTTTCTAGTCTCTTTTAAAAAATTTATTAAACTATTGCGTACTTATGTTTTAAATACCCTTGGAAAATGACATTTCCATTTCTTCTGCTCTTTCTTTTCCACTCTTATTTTTCTCTTCCTTATGAGTCCTTCTTATTCTTTATTTTCTAGTTTTCTATTTTCACTTCACACTTAATGTCAATTTTTCCTGTCCATTCTCCACATTGTTATTCTCTTTCTCTCTGCCTGTCCTTTCTACCTGAATGCCACATGCCTGGACATTATTTTACTATGTTTACCTTTCACAGAGCACAGGACAAATACCATAATGTGTGTAAATGTAGGCATGGATTGTGTCTGGCTTTTGTTTTCTTGTTACATGTCACATAACAAGATAATCACGTATGTGGTTTCAAAACTCCACCTCAGCACCCCGTTTCCAGTCTCCCAGATCATTGATCGACATTTTCAGTATATTTCATAATTCTCAGTTCTTTATCATCTCCACCTCCTTGCAACTACATCAAAACCCTTGTGTTCTAATTTCTACCGCTGTGGTGGGAGCAGTGGCTTTGTTTACTAGCCTTAGGTGTTAATATTAAATTCCCTTCCTTATTTATTTTAGTACGCAGAATTGGGTTTTATTAGAATTGGGTTCCATTCTCATGTAGGATTGTTTTCCAACCTTTTGCTCTTTGGAGCTCACATGCATTTCCTGGAAAGAGCAGAAAGTTGGATTCTGTCTTTTAACCCAATCAGACACTCTGTGCCTTTTAACTGGTGAGTTCAGTTTATTTACATTTAGAGTAATTATTGACATATAAGGGTCTGCTGATGCTACTCTGTCTGAAATGTTGAGGTTCTATCTATTTTCTTGTCCAATTCTTTAAGGGTGTTCTCTTTTATTTAGATATCAGAATTCCTTTCAACATATCTTAGAGGGGAGGTCTAGTGTTTGCAAACTCCTTCAGCTTCTGCTTGCCTGAGAAGGCCTTTATTTCTCCTCATACCTGAAGGAGAGCATTGCAGGATAGAGTAATCTTGGCTGCAGTTTTTATCCTTAAGTATTTCAATCACATCATTCCATCCTCTCACAGTGTTTAATCAGAGAAATCAGATATAAGTCTGATCAAGGTTCACTTACAGTTTATCTATTTCTTCCCCCAGCCTGCTTCAACATTCTTTCTTTGCCTTGAACTCCTGGAAATGTCACTGTTCTGTCCTGGTGTAGTTTCATTATGTTTAGATAACTTGGTGTTCTTTAAGCAGCATGGACTTGTATATTTCATTTCTTCTTCAGATTTGGAAAATTTTCTCCTAATATTTCTTTAAAAAAGTTCTCTGTTCCCTTCTCTCTCTCTTTTCCCCTCAGGGATACCCATTATTTTTCTTTTGCCTTTCCTCATGCAATTAGATAGTTCTTAGTGTTTCTTCATGTTTTTCTTTTATCTCTCTTCTTCCATCATACTTCTTTGTGCATTAACATATTCCAGGTTACTGATTTGATCTCCCTTTGATCTATTTTGTATCCACAGCTTTCTCCAGATTTTTTAATCTTCTTAGTTCATCTTTTTACATCCTGCAGCTTCATTATTTCCTTATTTAAAGCTTCAATTTCAATCTCCTGATTATTGATTTTAATTCTCAGGACATTATTCGATTTTCTGCATTTTCCTGTATATCTTCAGTCAGCGTTTCTATGTTTTCTTCCATTTCTTTGAATATCTTTATCATGGTAATGTTGAATTCTATGTCTGACAGAAAGAAAATATCTTCTATGTATTTGTGGTTGGGTTCTGGATATTTGTTCTCTTTCTATGATGTCGAATTCCACTGTGGAGTCAGATTGCCCAGTGTTGTGCTCTTTCCTTTCCCCATTATTTACTTTCTGAAAATTAAGCATATGGTACTTCCACCTTTTCAATAAATGGCACTGTATTGCAAAGAAAACTGATTTATAGCTGGATCTTTGGTGAGTGGGGGCATGGTCCTGGATGGAACCACTGCTCATGGGAGGCTATAACTATAGAATCAATACATCTGGCCCTCCTTTCCAGATTTCAGACCCATGTCTCTGCAGTTTGCAGTCTGGGGCTCTTAGGTAACCCCAGTGCCTTCCAAAGCAACTTCACTGTATCTGCTCAGTCCTATATCTGCCTGTTCCTCAGGGAACTGTGTGTGGTGAGCCATGCCTTTCTGGACTTAGATCCTCACCGGGGACCCCTGTCTTGTTTGGCTCTCCATAGCACTCATTCATATATCTCTTGTGGTCAGATCCATAACAGTAAGCTGTGCCTTCTCCAGGCTCTAGAATGACCTGAGGTTTCCACCCTGGCCTCCATTACTCCCTCCACTCAATCTGTATTCCCCTGAGTTGAAATTCTACCACCTCTCTTTTGTCACACTCAGTCATCGCTTTTCTCTGATGATTGTGATGTGATGTACTTCAGAATTGTCCCACATTGCAGGATCCCCCAAGTTCAATGTCTGTCTGGACCCCTCAATGTATTCTCTCTGGAACAAAGCAGGGAATTTACCACCACCAATTCCTGAGATGAAACTTTGTAAACCAGTCTATGGGTACAATGGTATAAACCCGAAGCCTACATACTAAGAAGTATGTGATTCCTTGTTTGTTGGAGACAAATTATTTTGCCAGTCTCTCTTTTATAAAAACAAGCACTGCCACTCTGTCACTGAAGGATGAAGTAAAAATTAAAAGAGAATGACTTAAATAAAATACCTGTAGCTCTTTGGTAGAATACATACCTTGAGAGCATTATCGCAAGACAACTACTATTTGGTTTTCTATGAGGATTACCAAAAAGCATGTGAAGTACTTGGAGAACATAGAGAAAAGAACTGTGTAAATGCAAACCATGATCCTTTTTGCATCATTTCTACTTCTATGTGTTGCAGTATAACCTTGAATATTTGGATGCAAGCCATAACCATGTGATAACCCTTGAGGGATTTAGAGGTCTTATGAAATTGAAGTACTTAGACTTGAGCTGGAATCAACTGAAAAAATCTGGTGATGAAATAAATGTGTTATGCAAACATACCACAAGTCTTCTCACTCTTGACATCAGACATAATCCATGGCAAAAGGTATCCAATAAACTTGTTTACAAAAAAGTAAACAATTTCTTTAAGGCCATTTTCTTACTACTCTTCAACAATTGGCAAACTGTCTTTGTTTCACTAGAATTCTTTTAGGTTTTTCATAAGTTGAATTCTGTGGATTGATCAAATGAGTCAAATGTGACTAAAAGTTAATCATTTCATATCAGATTTATTTTGTAACCTTCACTAGTAAGAAAGTATTATAGCTTTAAGAATGTTAGATATCATTGCCATTTGCAAAGCTCCATCGACTATATAGCTCAGCCTACTATAACTCTACTGTAATGAAACATAGGAGCCAATAAGAATGATAGAAAACAGTGAGAGAAGCATACTATTAAGGGGGGAACATGATTTGATTTGTAATCTATCCTACTCAATGGTTGAAAACATGTTTTATAATTGTACTCTGAATTATTTGTTCCCTATTTTAAGTCTGAAAGTTGCCTCCTCTCATAAACCTGAGTTATAAAGTCTTATGTTTTGTTGAAAATTTTTTCTCATTATAAAAATATGTAGATTCATGCTTTAAAAGCTCTATATTCAATGATTACATTTATTTATTTATTTATTTTTAATATATATTTTTATTGTTATTTATGTCTTTTACATTTTGTATTCCCCTTGAGTAGCCCACCACCAATTCACCCGTGATCCATCTCCATGGTCCCTTGTGTTCCTTTCTATTCCGTTTTGTGCCCTTTTCCTTCCCTCCCCCCGCATCCTCCCATCCCCCTGCTGATTGTCTCTCCCCTATTTGGTTTCCTTATAGTCCTGTTATAAGTGAAACCATTC
>PVIJ01022045.1:0-17085 GCA_004024925.1 Scalopus aquaticus
GAAAACTTTCCCTCATTTTGATTGTCAAGCTCCTAGGACACTAGCAATCCAGAATCCCTTTAATCCAAATGTAGGAAATGAGATGTTTCTGACTCACACTGAATACTTGAAGTAGTGTTATGGTCTAGGTGAAAGTTGTTTTTTTTTTTTTAAGATTTATTTTTTATTTATACATACAAGCTGGGGTACAGGCCAGAGGCGTGGAGCGGCGAGAGGGTTCACCAGAGACAGAGCGGGTAGCAGAACAGGCAGATCAGAAATACACTGCTGAGGAGAGCAGCAGGCGAGGCAGAAGAGGTCTGCCGCGCCATGTGGAATTCTCCCTGGCCGGGCATTGAACTCATGTCGCCGCTGCCGACAGCTCCACAGTGCAGCGCTTAACCACTGCGCCACTGGGGAGGCCCGAAAGTTTTTTTTTTTTTCCGGCTGTTACTTACAGGTAGGTACAACCCCAAAACTCAAAGATTTTCTTCTTGAGAAGTACTAGACTCCAATGTCTGTCTCACTGACACCACAAGACTGTCAAAATCATCATCAGTTTGTCATCCATTTTCATTTTAGCCAATTACGTGAAGACAAGAACAGTTCTAAAGACTAGACTTACTAATCTGAATTCAGTACTTTCCTGGATCTTAGCTATAAAATTCTTGTCTATATTTGCTAGCACTTCAATGTCTTCAAGAAGATTGAAAAAATATTTTGTAGATATCCCAGGAGGGAAGATTGCTTCTAATTTTTAGTCTACCATAAATGGAAATCCTAATGACCACTTTAATAACAAATAAATTTACATTGTGAAACTATGGAATATCACATTCTATTGTAGATTTAATGAATTTTAATTACTTTTATTTTGTCATTTGTAATAAGTACAAATGTATTTGAAAATTGGTTGTTGTATGTATATAAGTACTTGAGACACAGAGAGAATCAGGAATTACTCACAATGATTGTCTTAATTTGTTTCATACATGTACAAAGTAAATATTATTGAGCAAAGGAATTCAAGGAAAATCATTTTATCAAAATTCGATCAACATTTATTAAGCACCAGTTATAGTTCATCAAGACAGTGAGTGGGAACTGGAATTCAGTCCATCCTCATCTGGCCAAACTCATACATGGTCTTTTTCTGCTCACAGTGAGAAGTCCTCCATTGTCTACTCTGTATGATGGCAGCCATGGTCCAAACTGGGGACTGCCACTATGCAGGTAAATAAGGTGAGATCCACAAGATCTGCAGGAAGCCTGGAAATGGGTTTCCTAATCAGAAGGATACAGTGCAGGAAGCTTCCTGATTTAGCGAATAGTCAGGAATGACTTACAATTAGTGAATTACTTGTATATAAATTTTGGTTTCTGGATTAATTGATGAAATTTATTCATTAAAGAAATTGATTGTTTATTGAAAATATATTTACATTATTCATTTACTTAGCCAACTTTTAATTTTCTTTTAGGTACAGGGACCCATACTGGTGGAGGACCCTTGTTTGTGCTTCAGTGCCCTTGGAGGCCTCCTTGCTCCCTACATAAAGTGGTTTTTGAAGAAGTTAAAACCTGAAACTCCTGGCCTGGTTTGAGGACAAGTCAGCCTGTGGACATTTGCTCTCAGCTCAAAGGACCCAACTTTTTTACAATATTAATATAAAGGCAAATTTCACTACAGATTACCTTTGAATTATAGTAAAATCCATGCTTGCATAAAAGCACATAGAAAAGATGATGATTTTATGACAAGCATAATTTTATAAGCATCCACAACCACATTCTTTAAATGTCATCTGAAGCCAGACATTGGAAGGTGGAAATGAATGAGCTCTTGGCACATGACAAGACTATCAGGATACCAGAAACATAATGCTGAATAAGTTAGGTTTTATGTTATAGCTAGTGTTTAGTTGGGTTTTAACCTTAGGGCTGTTCCAGTGACATCAGGAGAAATCAATGGAAAGTTGGGGTGATCTGGAGCTGGGCCCCCTGGTTGGAAAACCTATTATTAGTCATGAGGTCCAGCCACAGTGCAGACCAACCTGGGCGGGACAGCAGAGTCAAGGTCGAGGTGAGACTGGAGGGGTTTTAGGAGTAGAATCCTTACCCAATTTGTTGCCTAATCAGAGGTAAGAATAAGCAAGAAGGATAACTCAAAAGTGGTTTTTAGCTGTAGGAAAGAAAATCCTAATTGAGTTTAAAGGGCCTTATGTGATTAAAATGGTAGAATTATTTTATCTGCACATAAATTGCACTGGTCAACAAATTTTTACAAAAGTCATATCACTGAAATAAAATTAGTCATTTCCTATCAATCTGTATGTGCTCAACATGAATATGACAGTCAAATTCTAATTTTGGCTCTAGGTTTTTTTTTGTAATCTGCAATAAATTGATAATTTCATCACAAAATGCATGCCAATCACTGGGCAACAAATTTTTACAAAAGTCATGTTACTGAAATAAAATTAGTCATTTCCTATCAATTTGTATGTGTTCAACACTAATATGACAGTCAAATTCTAATTTTGGCTCTAGTTTTTTTGTAATCTGCAATAAATGGATGTTTACATCACAAAATGCATGCCAATAGTAACAGACCTACGGTTAATACCCTTAAAAAATCAAGTCATAGACTACTTCTTAGATTTCTTCGCTTGTCTCTTATACAGCTGTTCAGGAACATCTCTGGGGAGTGTCCAGCAGTAGTCAGCCAGCATCGTAGTAGACCATTTTCCCTGGTATCTTTGTTCCATTGATGTGCTATCTTGATGAAAACGTTCGCCATGTTCATTGCTAACCATACCATAGTTTTCAGGGAAGAAATCCAGATGGGAATGAAGGAAGTGCATCTTTAGAGACACATTGCAGCCAAGTTTCTGATACTGCATCAGCATGTCTTCTACTAGTTCCTTGTAGTTTTCTGCCCTAACATTCCCAAGAAAGTTTGTAGACCCTAGGCAAAAAGCATTCCATGCTTGTTTAGCACCATCCTGAAGCAAGTTGTCAAACCAGTCATCTCAATGCAGACGGAACGTTTGGGTAGACTATTCTTGACTTCTTTTGCTTCGTTATTTCACCGGAAAGAGGAGGAACCAAGCAGAAGTAACAGTCTTTTTTGTTGTTGCTTGGCTCTCTCCACACCATGGGGACTGCAAACAGCATTGATGGTCTTTTGCCATTTAACCACTGTGAAAACTGTGTTGTCCATGTAGCCCAGCATATATGCGGGGCCCAAGGCTTGTATTGGTCACTGACCTTGCATCCGAAGTAAAGACAATAAGCCTTCTTCACTTGAGAAGTGATCCTTTTCTTCTGGTTGGCAAATGTCACTTCCCCACAAATAAAGCAGAAATTGTCCACACTATTAACGCACTTTTGAGGCATTACTGTTCTGTATTGTGCCTGAATGGATAAAAGAATAACGGTTCTATGGAACAGTAGCTTCAACTGTCTCGTACAAAGCCTGAAATATTTTCAATGCTCAACCTTTCTGACAGGGCTTTCTATAGTGCACTGCTGATGTCAGCTACTTCAGAAGTTGCCTGGCAGTAGTATTGCATTGCCTCAGAAAATGATGCAATCAGCTCTGGATGATGTGTGTATGATGGTATTATGCAATGCAATGCAATATGACATCACGCTAGGCTGATTTAGGATGTTGTTGCAGTCTTACTGGATAAATTTACACCGTGAAACATATAAAATGAATTCTATGAAATATCTTCAAAACGAGAGCTAATAAAAAATTTTCAGGGTTATATTCATGTTCAGCACATCAAGATACTACAGATTAGGGCCTTTTAAGTCAGTTATGATCCCACTGTTGACCAGTGTTATTAGGGAGGAAAACTCATGATATTATCTCTTATTGTTGTTTAATTATAATAGTATTTTAAAAAATAAAATTAATAAGAAAAATCCCTAACTTCAATTTAAAAACAGGATCAATGAAATTATCTTTATCTGAGAGTGCAGAATCTTAACCATTAGACCACCATAGAGGCATAAATTATCTTTATCTGAATACCAGATGGTGTCTCTAGTACCTGGAACAAGAAGTAACTAAACTCAGAGTCATGTACAGATAAAGTGAAAAATTAACTCTTGGAGCTTACTACAGAACTGAAGCACCAAGATAGGGGAGGAGAGCAGTAACGATAGACACCTGGAGGTTGAGGTGAGAGAGAGGCGGGAATAGGTGCTCCCTAGGGCCTTGGAGAGGGACAGTGTAGTGCCAGCCTGCAGTGCCAGCCTGGCACCAATGTATGTTCCATATGATTCATGCAGAAAGGCAAGAATGAGTCCTGGAGCCCTCGGTGGCTTTTGCAGGCTTTTATTACATCTTTCTGCAGTGAGGCAACCAGGTACAAGGCAGGCAAGCGGGGCTGGGGTCCAGGAGGCTGGCAGGCCTCCTAGCCCCGGCAAATCTTCCCTTTCTCTGGGCTCTCTGGCGCTGTCTCAGGGTCTCGCTGCTGCCGCTTATGCTGCGTGCTCTCACTGCTGCTGTCGCGCTCTTCTTCCTCGTGCTCTCGTTGCTACCTCACGCATGTGCACCCCACCACACTACACTATGCTACGCCACAGCCACGCTGCACCACGCTTCACTATGCCCTTCTTCACATGCTCATCATTACCTCTAATGGTGGCAGGGTGAAAGAGCCTGACATCTTTTTTCACTTACTCTACTGGCAGCCTGCCCTCTTCCTTCTGGGCCTTGCTGGATACAGATGGGACCTCTCAAGTGTTCCCAGATGCTCATGTCATATCTTTTCCCGCAGCCCTTCTGGGTCTCCCCTGCACAAGCAGTCCTTGCTCCTTGCCTGGGTCCCTTCTTAGGCCCTCCTGCACCTTGGCCTGCCTGTCACCCTGCCACAGCACAATTGCTCCAACACAGTTCCTCTCTCGGTTGACCTCACCTTTGCTGGGGCGAGGACCTGGTCTCCCTCCACTGTGCTGTGGACTGGCTAGTCTGAGGAGCTAATTCACGCTCAGGGTGGACAACCCCGCTATTACCATCCTAGGGCCAGAGGAGTTCTCCATGACTCAGGTAAAATAGCGAAAGGGTTTTGGTCATGTACATTCATGTGCTCTGCCATTTAGCTCCCAGCGGAGGTTCCCACATAACCTGGAAGATGGGCGTGATTGTCCCCTGATTACAAGAATCTGAAGCTTAAAGGACTTAAAGAACAAATAAAACAAAAACACAATCCTTGTCCTAAATCTCAGAACTAGCACACAGCAGGACGGGAACCTAACATTCCATACTGCAGCTGAAGGCGAGCCTTCCAGTATCTCTCTTGCAGACACCAGGTGGGTCCTGTTTTGTCCACCCAGAATCCAGTTGTGAATGGGAAGAAGCAGCCAATGACATGGACAACTATATATGTCTGCCTTCTCTTGTCATCATTTTCTGAGGACCAACCAGCACTTTACATCCATTAAAGTGCAAGAGAATTGTATAGGTATTTGAATGTTGGATAGCTTGCATAGAGAACAAAATAATCTGATAACATGCTCAGAAATTCTGAGTAATCTAATTTTTCTGAGCATTTGAACCATTGATTTTATTCATAAATATAGTAGCTGCAACTGACTCTTTCTGCTTTCTTGCTATGCATGATTTATTTACTTACTTTTCAGGGTTAGTCATATCTTTGGAATTAAATATTTGACTCAGACTCTCTCCCAAAATATATAACTTATAATATCATGGTGACATTAAATATAATAATCTTTGGCAATTATTTGGTGCTATCCTAGAAAATTACCTCAGAGTAACTGCAAATACATGGAGTATCGAGTCTTTGTCTACATTATAATTGCGATAAAACAGTGACCAAGACCCTGCCATGCAGCCTGTTGGCCTCCCCAGGAAGAATATGTGTGTACCAGGCATCCATCACAGAAACCGAATTGAGGAAATTCATATGAAACCTCTAGTGTCTGCGCCTTTGAGCCCATTCATATTCCTTTTCCATTTTTCATTTAATTATTACAAAACATGAAGACAGTCTTTTGTGGAAAATGAACCCATGGAGGCTGCTATTCTATAGTCTACAAATATCTTCATAGCCTTGACAGTTCCTCTTAAAATAATGCCACACCATAATTTTTCTTGTGGGTTGTAGATGGAATAAAAAAAAACATTTTTAGAGCAGGAGTAAGAAGTCCATCTTATACATAATAAATTCCTGTATCTGTACCATGAAAACACACTTGAATAGAGTTAATGAACTTGAAACATAAGCATTTTGTTCCCTTGATTTTAGAAGAACTCTCCTTGGCAGGTTGGTTTGATGTTTCTAAATTTTGGACCATTTACAATTTTCTCTTCCTTTTAAAACAGTCTTTATGTTTATAGTATTAAATATATTCTTTGTAACTAAGATTGAGAAAAAAGAACAGTTTTTCCTAAAGTATCTGGAAGGTAAGAATTTCAGACAAAGGTGTTTTTAACTGAAGATCTCTTAGGAGACTACTGTGTGTATGGGTAGGGGAGTAGGTATCTCTGCCCACTGAGCTAATTATGGCTTGGATAATTATGGCTGGGGAAAAGGGACCAGCCACAGGGACAGTGCCTTATGGAATTCACAGAAGGCCAAGCTCAGATGCTATCTTTCTGTGTAGCTGAAATCTAGCCTGCTCCTCCCCATCTTGTCTTTTCTCCCCTCTTCTCTCTCCGGCACTACTTTGTTTACTGCCTTTGGAAGGTCTACTTACTCTAGTGCATGTGTTTCTTATAGCACTTAATTGTCCCAGTTGGCTTCATAGAACATTCACTGTGAGAATTTTCCTGTTTTTACTGTTCAGAGAAACCTTGCAAAGAGACAAGAAGGAACCTCCGGGGTAGTTGAGTTGCACAGAAGGACACGTGTGTTTCCTTCTTGTGGATATTTTGGTATCTGAGAATAGAGATGTAGCTGACCTCCTGTTTGACTTAATAAACACTATGTGATCTGATTAAATTGCTTTTCATATTTATTTTTATCAATGCCATGGGACTTTTATCACATAGACATTCAAGTTAACCCCTCTCTTCTCTGTTGAGTTTTAAGTAGAATCTATGGATCATGCTAGTGCAAAAATGTTATCAGAAAACCTACTGGAAATTCAGCTTTTCCCTCTTTGAAGCTACTTTTCAGTTGCATTGACTAAACAGTAAAACAGGAAACAGCTCTAGCTACACATGCTAGCCATAGTCAGGCTTTGTCTCCTTCATGCTCAATTCAACTTCTGGCTGTCTTCACACATGTGTGCACCTGAGTGCTCTGACTCACAGCAAGGCCATGTGGCTCTTGGACACTTGAAACATTACTAGTCAAGTGAGCTGTGCTGTTCCTATCAAACATGCCTTGGAACTCAAAGACTATGAAAAAAATTACAAAATATCTCAACTGTTTTACAATTGGTTCCATGTTGACATAATATTACTTTCAACATACTGGGTTAGGTAAAGCATTAAAATTTTGCCTGTTTCTTTTACCATTTTGTTTCTTTTGTACACTAATGGTATGGGCAATATATTTATTGCCTAAAATTCAAGATTTTAAGGGGTTCTGCATCTGATCTTCCCTCTCTAAGCACCTAATACTTGATGGTTATTATCATTTTGGATCCAGTATGTCTTTTGGATATAAAGTGGCTTTTTATGATACTAGAGAATGTTAGATGTTCTTACATGTTTTTAAAGAGACAACAAAAGTACTAATTGAAGTCATCAAATCCACACTACAAAAGGAGACCAATTGTATTTACTGCATATTTTGGATATGTATGACACATACAAACATACAATTACCACAAACTTCATATATTTAGTTTTGGTATGAATTTCTCACCCCTCTTCACTGGACAGCATACAGTTTTAGCCAGGTCTGAGTAAATCCAACTCTGGTTTTAGCGTCCTTTGTCTCCTGCATGCCCATGCTGTTTTAAGCCCATATCATCTGCTTTTGCGTCTCATATCCTTGCTTCCTCTATCAGGACTATCAACTGCAATTGCAAAGAGATAGCTTTCAGTCTCTCTTTCTCTGCCATTGCACAAGAGGAGGATTTAAAATAAAGCATCTTCAACATATTCCTGTAACTCTCTTTCCAATAGCACAGCTTCTCAGGAGATTAACTGTCCACCCCCTCTCTGCAAATGGCTTCTCTTTACTTAGTTGATACAGTTCTCTCTGCTAGGAACACTGCATGATTTGAGAAAAGCTGACTGCTGCTCTCTGTTTTGCATCTTTCTGGTCTGCCCTCAGTTGCTTTCTCATAAGAAGTCTCACACTATCCTGGATTTTGGTGAGAGAGCGTTTCCACACGGACCACAAAAATGCTTTTCTGTTTCACTATTAACGATCTCCTGACCCCTCCCAAGCAAGCCCCCAAAGAGTCAAAACATTTCTGGCCCAAGAAGGGGATTTCTCCACTTCCATATGCTCACTTAAGAGGTCTCAAATCCCATACAAGAGCATTCCACAATGTGCAGAGAAAGTATGCACAATGCGTGTTTTAAAATATTTCCTTGGGTCAAACCAATATTTGATATGCCAGTCTTAGAAATAATAACCTAAGGGGGAGAGGAGTAGGTTATATGAAAGAATCTGTCCTTCAATTTAAATATTAAAAAGGAAGATAAATCACCAATGTCCTTCTGCTTTCATTGTAATTTGCTCTCTTCCCATGCCAGTCTGAGGTTATGGAAGGCTCCCAGGGCAGACACTTCTACTCCTTGTGCCCAAGCCTCCCTCGGTCCCTTTGCCTCTCTTCCAGCCACCACTCTTCATCTGTTCATTCTGCTCTGTCATCAGAAATGACACAAATTGAACTCTCCAAGGGATCCTGAGTTCTTATTCATATTTTCCCATTCTCTGCCTAACATCTTCCTTTTTAAGAGAATAATAATTTACTTAAAAGAAAAACATAGATTTTAAGAGTTCAGTTAGAAGAATTTGGATATACACACAGGTAACCTCCAGTCTAGTCAAGACATGGAATTTCTCCATCACTCAGTGAGTTGCTTCCTGCCCCTTCCCCGGTCCCCCTCAGGGGGGTCCGCAGGTTCCTACTGTTCCAGTTTCTATGACCAGGGCTTAGTCTTAGCTGTTTTAGAATGTCATGAACATGGAATACCAGGCAGGTACTCTTGAGATGCAGCCTTAATGTTTTGTGTTATGGTAGTCCTTTCATAGCAAAGTCATTTTCTGCTGTGTGTCCGTAGTCCAATCTGTTTATTTGTTCACATGTTAATGGACTTCTGGGCTGTCTCTAGTTTTTTGCCAATATGAATAGATCTGCTATGAACATTCTTGTATTACTGAGCCTATTTTCACTTCTATTGGAAACATAGAAATGAAGTAGATATATATTAAATTAAATATGACACTGCTGAACTCTTTTTCAAAATATTTGGATGCTTGTGCATTTTCTCCAGAAGTGCATAGGACTTTACATGGTCATCTTTTTCATATTAGCGCATCAGTGTGAGTGTGATGTGGCATCTCAAGTGGCTGTAGTTTGCATGAAAACACGACCAGTGATACGGAACATCTTTTTATGTAATTATTAGCCATTCCAATATTTTAATTTGTGAAGTATCTGTTCAAGTCTTTGACCCATTTTTAAGAATCGGATTGCTTACTTTATAATCGACTGGTTCTTTGTTAGGCATATGTATTGCTAATACATCTTGCAGTTTGTCTTGCCTTTTCCTTCACTGTCTTCCTAGTATGTTTCTGCCACCTCTGTAGTAATATTTGTGATGGCTCTTGTATGACTATTATGATTTTTAATTCTAACAGTGCTGCTCACAATTTATTCAATGAGAGGCTCCTAGGGACTGGAGCTTTGCCTTCTAGTCTTTATATTTCTTCTCTCCACCCCATGGACAGAACCCAAAGCACGCTTCTGATTGAGAGCATGTCTTGAGTGAAGGACTGGCTTCCATAGCAATTCTGTACCCCAGTTAATGAACAGAACATTGCTGCTTCCTATTGAATCATAAGCTGACTTATGATTCAAGTCTAAAGATTTAGACTTTCCTTTGTTGAGTACAGTATTCTATGGATAATTGGGACTCAGAATAATTTCTTCTTTTGGTTCCTAAGCCCCATGAAGAGAAGAATCTGGTCTCCTCCAACCATCTAATGATGACTATGTGTTTGGCACACAGTAGGTGCTCATTAAGTATCCCTTGGATGAAATGAGTAAATATGCCCAAGGAGCATTTGTGTCTGAGTCCAAAGGAAAGGCAGGTCATGACATGGTTAACAGGGCTCAATGTTATCTCTGAAAGTCACTTGTAGGAGGGAAAGTGAAAATTACTGTGTTCCTCTCTTTCAGTCTCTCGGGGTTTAATTTCTCATCTTTGATTAAAAATCAAGCATTTACTCTTGTGGGTTTGCTATTACTCAAGTTATCTTTTAAAATGAGTTTTTGAATACCTAGGATTTCTGGGGCTTCAGTCAAGATATTTGCAGATGTCAATTTCGTTTCCTGTGATCTTCATTTGAGAGAATATCATTATGCATGATAAGATCTAATTAGTCTCTTCAATCAGTCTTCAGTGTTCCCAGTAAATCTAACACTTTAATACTTTAAACCGAGTCATTTATTTTTCAAGAAAGGAATCCATGTATTTACTAATTTGATCTATGGTATTGTATGAACTATGCAGGGAGAAGTTGGATTTCCATATTTTCAGTGATGTAAATGACAGTGTGATACCATAAATTGTTTCTAATGGATCTTGGTGACAGATGATGGTTCTGTCCTTGATGCTGACATTTACTGTAGGATGATGGCCAGTTGATAAACCTGAGAGCCACAAGTAAATGGTGAGGCATAGACATCTTCAGTCCCTTTAGGATGTATCCATCCCTGAACTTTGCAGTAGAGCTACTTTCAAGGGTGAGCTTGGGCCAGTCAGTGGCTCATCAACCTCGAGAGCTGAGATGAAATCAAACTCCCTGCCCCTTCAGAGTCTCTATTAGCTGCTTTCACTTTCTACGCAGCTGACAACTGAGGGGGTTGGTGTCAATGGGGAATAGTATACTCCAATTCTTCCCCAGCCCAAATGTGAATCTGAGAATAGACTCTTGCTTCTCTCCATGCCTGTACTTTGCTGTCCCCATCTGGCACAACTCTATTAGGGCTTTGATAGCTTTTCAAGGAAGATAATATTGGTCTACTTCAGTAGTTACTCATTATGTTTATTAAGCGCTTGTGTGGACTTTGCAGTGGCGGAGAGACTGTGCCACAGCAGGGGAAGTATTTCCTGTCTAAACTAAATCTACAGAAGTGTTGGAGTCCTGGAGGCTTGAGGGTCACCAGGTGGTAGCCCTATGTCAGGTGGCTGGGAAGTCTTTGTTTGCCTGTGTGCCAGCAGTGGAGGCCAGGAGGCTCAGCCTCCTGCAGCACTGTGTGGACACTACCAATATCCTTGGCAGGTAAACTATTTACCAGTCAGAGCAACTGAAAGTAGGAGGGAGTTCTGACCGCAAAGGATCCAGCCACTTTCAAGAGGTCACCAGCTTCTTCCTGCTTTGTGTAATAAATGACCCCATTTATCCTCTGGTCATTGGCACATAGTGAAAAGGGGACCAGTTTAACAGAAGTTGCAACTGATTGGAGGCATCAGAAACCCACATTCTTCTTGCAGTTCCTGTCAAGGCACCCTAATGACCCTCCTTAGGGCAGTGAGTTCACCTCTAATGGTGTTTGGCAGCCAGGACAGGTGGCTCCAGGGAGCTCTGTAGCTTGTCTCAGCTCTTTTCCATATGTGTAGGCACTTTGAAAGCAAAGAGGAGATCATGCAGCTCATCCAAGATATTTGCATAAATGTGATCCTTATTTGATGATTTCATCCCAACCAGTCATCTTTGCCCTGCTCTCAAACTGGTCCTTCACTATTCTGCACTTATTGCACCATTTTTCTCTGATGCGGCCCACTCAACAGCAACAATTCCTTCTTACTGGGGTGGGGTGTGGTGTTGCCTCAGGACGTCACTGCCCCTGCACCTGTCAGATCAGAGGACATCCGATCAGATTTGAGAGAAATCATTATTATAGAATGGATAATAATAACATAGTTTATAAAATGGGTAATGATCTCCAAAGTTTTGGGGGTGGAATTGTCTGGGGAGGTGGGGAGGGAAGGAGGGATTCTGTCTCTGAAGCAGGGTTCTGGAGGTGGAAGGGGTGGCACCATGGGCAGACCCAGAGTGTGCTGTCACTTGAGGCCACTCTTGCCTCCACCTGAGCATGCACTGTGGGAGGCAGAGTGGCTCTCAGAGCTGGGAGGAGGAGGAAGGGTGCTTGTGCACCCTTAGAGGTGTGGGCCACTTGGTGGTAGAGGAGGGGAAGTGATGAGGAGAAGGACTCTGTAGGACAGAGGAGCCACAGGTCTCATCATTCTGGAGGGTGAGAAGGGAGTTAGAGAACTCTCATCCGCAGCTTGGACCTTTGAGCTGGTTGCAGTCATGGTGTAGATCAGGAAACAAGCCACATGTACCTTCCCACATTCAATTTCTACAATCACTGATGGCCCAGAAAGCAAAAGTCAGCTCGAATGCTCCCCCTTGCCCCCTTACTGTCAAGGTCAGATGGTAGGGCTACTGTTCTCTGGGGTAAGAAAGCCCAAGCTCCTGCCAACTGTTACCCTGCCCACTTGTCCTGGCACTAGGAGGTGAGGCCAAACTCCATTAACACCTTGTCTGCTCGGTTTGCTCATCAGTCACCAATATGCAGGATGAGGGCTGCTGTCGATGTGATACTAAACAAGGGGGGACACTAAAACTGGCCAAGGACAGTGCCCAAATAGTTTACCAGTAGCTTTCTGACTGGTAAATAGTTTATTGGTCACCCACACACAAAATTGCCAGACCACTCAGGTTCAGGGAACAACAATAATGGAATTTATTTAACAAACAAGGGCAAACAGAGTCACTGAGGCCACAAGGGGCTAGTTATCTCCCCCACGTAGTGTCCAGTGTTTTGAAGTCCTAAGCAAAAGGCATCCAAAATGTTGTCTTCTGCCACTGAAGATCTAGAACAGGTATCATGAACAAAAGGCCATACTCCCAAAATGGCGTCTTCCCACCACTAAGGGCCCGGAATTTGTGGTAGCCAGACAATAGGCTGGGATCCAACTCACGACGACAGCAGAATATGCAGCAGGAGATGCTCATCTGAGCTGCTGAGATGTGCCAGCAGACTATCAGACAGCAACTGCAGCAGCCGAATGACCAGACAGACACACATTCATACAGCTCAGAGAGGTGCCCAGCTCTGGCCCTTGCCTTCCTCTCTGTGCTATAACAGCAGCAAATGAGGGAACAGTTTCAGTTGTTTACTTACCTGCAAAGCTTCTCAATCTTTCTCCTCTGAGGTTGGCTGCAGAAACCTCTGCATGTCCTTTGGAGGCCTGCAACAGCCTTTTAGAATATCGGCATGGTGGGGGCAGGAATGACTGACCCCAGACTGGCTGGTCCTGGGGACTGTTTCTGCAGTCCTTTTATTCTCTATCAAAGTACCCACCCGCACCGATTCTTTCTGGCCCAGGCATATTTCATCTGAGGCTATCCATTCTCACCTGCGACCTGCTCCAGGGGGTACCACCTAAAAGACCCTTTGGCTTCAGCAGCCAGTTAGACCAGGGCAACCCACACCCGATGGCCACACACCTAGTTGGCAGAACCTGAACTGCACCAAGGGCCTCTAGGAAGGCAGTTATGGCTTTAAGCCACACAGTGCAGGGAAGGGGAGGGGCACTGGAACAGGGCTCCTGACCACAGCGGCACCGGGTCAGGGGACAGAGCCTGAGTGTGGCTATCGCACGCACCTGACAGTCAGCCTGCCTGCCTGCCTCATTTCCTTTTTCTTCCTTCCTTCCCTCTCTTCTTCTTTCCTTCTTTCCTTCCTCTTCCCCTCCCCTGCCCTCCCCCTGCTCATTTCCCTCCCATCCCTCCCTCACTCTTCCACTCCTTCCTTCCCTCATTCTTTCCTTCCAGTGAGAACGCAGCTTCTACCCTGGAGTTAAACACTCTGCTAAAGTGTCTTCTGTGGGCATGCTGAATAAATTCTTTGAATATTTTCCAGCTAGAGCTGATTAACAGGGGAAAATTTACTATATATATTTAGAAGCTGAAAATTCGAAACAAGAAATTGAGCTGCTCCTAACTAAATGTGCCTGTCTCCTGCCCCATCTATTGAAGCCACTTGCCTAGTTCCTCATTGGCTCAGGTACATGTTCATGAATGTGCCTTCGGAAAAGCAAAACACGGAGTTGAGGTTGGCGGAGCTTCCATGTGCTACAGTTTCCATATTTTACTGAATGGGGAACTCGTGTAGGAGAAAATAGGGGTGAATCTAGCTGCCTTTCTCTATCACCCCCCAGTTTCTTTTTGGGTGAGGCTGCTTTCTCTCAGCTTTACTTGCACTCTCCATAGCCATTTGGGCACCTACTAAATAGAGCCACTCAATTTTTAATATAAAGATCTTGTAAAACTAGTGTCAATGTCAGAAAGCAGCAGCGTTGAATTTGTCTCCTGTGTGCCGAGCAGATCCCTCTGTGGTGGCTTCAGGGGTAGAAATGCAGAGGACAAGACTCCATTTCCCAGGATGCTTCAATTGCCACGCTGGGCCTAGTTCCCCACATGTGTCACTACAGGAGGGTCTTCCTTTTAACAATTTTATCATATTTTATGAAATTTCTGTGTGATTAAAGGGCCAATGTAATATGTAAATGTGATATACATCCGCCCATAGTTAATTCATGAGCTATTACTGAAAATTTGAAAAACGTCAGAAAAGTGGGAAAAGATCATTCACAACCCGAACTCTAAAGAAGTTAATATTACTGTTTTTCTGGATCGAGGACATCCTGCTAGTAACTCAGTTCTTCAAACTTTCTCTATCTAGGAAGAACTAAGTCTGAAGAAGGTAAAAAAGCTCCTGTTCAAAGTTGCTTCTTTGACGTGTGTGTGTGTGTGTGTGTGTGTGTGTGTGTGTGTGTATACATAATTGTTTTCAAAGCAAGTTTTCTCTCCAGCTGTCATATTGAGAGTTGTCACTGTCTTCAAGTTTTCACAGATGTTCTGAGGCCTGCACTTTCCTGCTGGGGGCTCTCGGGCCCCTTGCTGTCCCCTCCCTAGGCTAGAGGACTCAGCAGTTCCCCAAGCTGCTTTGGAGCTTAGATTAAGGGCAGATGGCTAGCACTTGTGATGCCTGACTTTGATTTTATTTTTCTTTCGTGTTTCTTTAACTTCCTTAGCATTCTAGGGACATTGCTGAGGTTTTTATCTGCTTTGAAATAGGGAAAACAGAGAACCAAGGCTGGGAACCGCGTAGACGGTCACTTCTGTGGCCTTGTGTCAGATGAGGAAACCAGGGCGTGGAGGGCTGGGGCCCAGGCTGCCAGTCACCAGAATGCAGCCCAGCTTCCCTGACTCCCCAGCCCTTGGGGTCTGCCCAGCACAGCTGCTGCCCTGGAGGGCACCGCCTGGAGTCGGGCTTCCCAGGGAGCCAGGGTTTCCTCCTGAGCTCCAGATGGTGTCCTCAAGACCTCTAGAAACAGCGACTCCACTTTTTTTTTAAATTAGGAAACAGTTCCAATTATTATTCATAAAATTACTAATCAAAAGAGCAAAGGCAGATTTACAGAACCACATGTCAATAACAAAACAGGAAGGAAAGGAAATGTTTCAGAGACATTTGAAATGTTTCAGAGGACACACAATAGGCTAAAAATTTCCAGTGAAACTTGTTGCACAATAGGTTATGCTCACTCCAGCCTTTTCTTGATAAGTTTTTCCTTATGTTTGCCTTTCTCTTTTCCAACTTGTTGAGGTTTGGCTTTTCATTTGAGTTTTTTACTGATCTTTGACCAGTTTTAGCCTGGTGATTCTACCTTGCTCAGGTGACTGCCCACATGGACAGCTGCGCCCTCTCCCCCACCCCCACCCCGCAGATGGCATATTTCTGTACACCTGGGCTACTCTGCCAACCGATGCCCTTTGCAGTGTCCTTGAACCACCTGGACTTTATGGTCCTTGCAGATGAGCACAGAGTAGACATTGCATTTCTGCTGCGGCTCCTTGATCTTCTGGAGCACGTGTGAGGGGTCATTGAAATGGGGTTTGGGGTCACGAAGGGGTTGAACTTCATGATGACCATTGACTTGGCGGTGGGCTGATGGAGTCTAAATTCTTGTCCTAGAAGGCTGTCCTCTGTGCCACCTACTGCTGCCCAAGGCTCTAGGGATTACTGAGAATGGTGGGCAAGCTCAGGCTGAATTCCTCTTAAGATAACATTTCTGGGAAACTCTAGGTATGTTTCTGGAACTACATCCGAAGGAACGGCCAAGAACCTTATTCATTGCAGGGGAGATTTCTTCATCATTCATTCTTTCATTTCTTGCCCTTTCTCATCTCTGTCAGTTTGCATTTATTTCTCTGATGGGTTTACTTGTAGCCCTTTACTCCAATGGATGTGAGCGGTTTTGGGGTGAGGACAGGGAGGCACTGGTGTTAATAGCTTCAGGCTGAAACAATTCACTTTGCACACTCAGGTAAAATGATTTTTCAAACACTAATTTATAGTTCTATGACTGATAATGAAAATAAATTTAGAAATACTCCTTGTTTCACAGTAAATTTGGGACTTTTAAACAGTCTACTAAGGATTCAACCCTGCTATATGGGGAGGCACAGTTTGGGGCTTTAAAAAGTACTTAATCCACATTGTCAACTACCCCTGGGAGGCCCGAATTTAAGGTTTGGTGGGTTCTTTCTCTTTTTTATTCTAATAGAGGGCTGAACTACATCACACCCTCAGCAGCAGGGCCAGTTGGCCTGGTGGCCGTTCCTGAATCTCCCCTTCTCTTGTAAGAGCCCCAAATTCCAACCGTGCTCTCATCCTCACAGCCCCTTGCAGCCCAGTCTCTGAGTCCCCCCAGTTCTCTGGGTCCTGGTTTATTGGGACCAGGCAGTGTGCCTGCTGCCTTCCTGTTTCTTTCCTTCTCCTAAGGGAAGGAGTAAAGTTTTTCACACACACAGTCTGCTTAGGGCAAAATTTTGATGGGAAAAAAATGTATTTTCAATG
>PVIJ01022046.1:0-17084 GCA_004024925.1 Scalopus aquaticus
GCTGGATCTCCTGGTGGCCCTGTTGGGCAACACCCTCATCCTCATCCTCATCTGGGCCGACCCCCTCCTCCACACCCCCATGTACTTTCTGCTCAGCCAGCTGTCCCTCATGGATCTCCTCTATATCTCCACGTTTGTCCCCAAGATGGCCCTGGTCTTTCTGTCTGGGGACCGCCGCATCTCCTTCGTTGGGTGTAGCGTCCAGATGTTCCTCTTCACCACCCTTGGGGGCTCCGAGTGCCTGCTGCTGGCTGTCATGGCTTATGACCGCTACGTGGCCATCTGCCAGCCCCTGCGCTACCCCGTCCGCATGCGCCCCAGGGTCTGTGTGCTCCTGGTGACCGTGACCTGGCTGGGTGCTCTGCTCAACGCCTTGATCCATGTGATCTACACTCTGACACTCCCTTACTGCGCCTCCAGGGAAATCCGTCATTTCTTCTGTGAGATCCCAGCCCTCCTGACAGTGGCCTGTGCTGACACTTCCCAATACGAGAAGGGCATTTATGTCTCTGCTGTCATTTTTCTCCTACCTCCCATGTCAGCCATCCTGGGCTCCTATGGAAGGATACTGTCCACTGTCCTGGGCATGGGGTCAGGCCAGGGACTCAGGAAAACATTGGGTACTTGCTCTTCTCACATGACTGTGGTGTTGCTGTTCTATGGGGCTGCCATCACCAAGTATATGGTGCCAAAGTCGTACCACACCCCCGAGCAGGAAGAAGTGGTCTCTGTGTTCTACACCATCATAACGCCCATGCTCAACCCCCTCATCTACAGCCTGCGGAACAAGGACGTCACTAGAGCCTTTAGGAAAGTTTTCAGGGTGTGAAGAATGTGGAGTTTTCTTGTATCTAATGTAAACCCATGATACCTTGCTATTTGCTTTGAAATTGAATAGAAAATGTATTTATACATTCATTTACATTTTACTGTAGAAAACGTGGAAAAAAGAAGACTAATACATGTAGTTGTGTACCTAATCATGAAATATAACGCCATCTTTTTACATTTATCATATAGAGTATTGCAGCCAGTAACACCGGATATTAGAAAATTCATTTAATAGATAAAATACATTTTCTTATAATTATCATATTTATTGTAGTATTTATTGTATTTTTAAAATGCACAGAGGAACAGTGATGACCTTAAGCAACTGTCTGCACTAGGACTTTGCAGTGCCAGCAGGAATTGGCGCTAGGCAGGTTCCTGATGATGGGCAGACGGGTGTAAACGAGTCCTGGAGCCCTCGATGGTTTTTTTATGGCCTTTTAAAATTTAAGCTCTTGCACTCTGGCAACTAGATACAAGGTGGCGGTGCCGGGGGCCCACTGGGTACCATCTGCTAGTGGCCCGGGGGCCAGGAGGCTTGGCCTCGTAACCCCCAGCAAATCTCCAGCTTCTCTAGGGCCTTTCCTGCAATGTGCTTTCTCTGCTGCCCTCTCTGTGCTGCTGCTGCTTCCCTCTCCTGTCTCCTTTTGCATATAGGTACTCTAAAGGCTTCTCTGTAGCCACTCTAATGGCTGCTCTAAGCCACGCCCCAGGCTTTGCTGCTGTAAGCCATGCAGCAGGCAGGCCTGCTGAGGCCCATCCCCGAGGGGAGGGCGGAAAAGCCCGAGAGCTCCCCCACCTACCGCACAGACTTACCTGTTGTCAAAAGCTGTGATTGTAGTGATATGTTTTCAAGTATTTAGGTCTTGTAAATTTTAAGGCATTTCCCAAAACAATGCTTGCTCTAATGACTTGTACCTGGCACTTTGGAGTGAAAATTTAGTTCTATATTATATGTGTTAAAATACAATGTTTAATGTTTTGGAATTTCAAAATTTTAAAATTGAGTAATAAATGACATAAGGTATTATTTCTGTTTCAGGGGTACAGCTTAATGCTGTACACTCATATCCATTGTGAAGTGATCACTGCATCACAGACGTTAACTGTTAGGGTGTAGCTCCTCACCCCTCCCGCCTCTCACCCAACCCCACGCCCACTCCCCTGTGAGCATCTTTCTCTCTGTGCTTCTAGTTTGCTTTTAGATTTCTATTGAGTGAGCTCAGGGTATTTGTCTTTTTATTTTTGATTTATATTCCTGTGCCTTATTCCCTCCATATCCATCCATGTTGTCACATATTATGATCTTTCATCTTTTAAAAATTGTTTGAGATTTATCATTATACAAACACAAACACACACCCACCAACACAGACACACACCCCACCTCCCCTGTCCACCCATCCATCATTGGAACCTTTGCTTGTTCCCGTTGTGTGTCACATGGTGAACATAGGTGAGCATATATATTTTTGAATTAGGGCTTTCTTTTCCTTTGGATAAATACCTACAAGTGGAGTTGCTGGTCATATGGTAGTTTTATTTCAATTTTTGTGGGCCCTTCATTAGTGGTTATATACATTCCCAATGTCAGTGCAATGGTGTTCTCTTGTCTCCCCATTTTTTTTGAGTTCATATAGCATATTTATTTTGCCCTGAACCAGATGAAGGCATTTTCTTTTTTTAAATATATATTTATTATTATTCATGTCTTTCTGTCAGCACTTGACGTGTCTCTTGTCTTTTTCAGTTTAGTGCTCTTCCCTGTCAGTGCCTGTAACTGAGATTGTACCAAAGCCTATGTAAGCCGTATTTTCCCTAGACATACCTAGCTGTGTTAAAGATTAAGTTAAAAATAAGACGCAGTAAGAGAATGGGCAGCACAATAAAGTGGCATGATCATATTATTACTATAATTGAAATCGGGCATATGGGGGTGTTTCGTCCTGCCGCGGTCGCCAACTGAAACAGGGGCGGTCAGGGCACAAATGCCCAGGCCCTGAGGCAAGAGCCACCAAAAAGCCCCAAAAGATCAAAAGGCCAAAAACAACAGCGGACAGCGCCTGAGGAGAGGGCAGGGCACTGTCTGTGGGGCTCACCCGCGTGCACAATTGCAGGGACTTCAGGCTACAGGAACAGCAAACATGGGGTTTATTTTACAAACGGGGACACAGAGAGCTCACTGCACCCTCAGGTGGCGGCCGCCTCCCCCAGAACGCATCAGGGATGGCAGCTCCTTGGGAGGTGCTGGGTTAGACCCACACACAGGCCTCTGAGACACCAGGCCCAGGGCTCCTGGGGCTCCTTTCAGTCTATGTCAGAGACAGGACCGGGGGCCCGTCTCTGCAGAGTCCTTCAGCTTCTCTTCCTCCTCGGAGGGCGGCTGCTGGTGCTTCTTTTCTCTCTTCCTCGGAGGCCAGGAACGGACTTCTTTCTTCTCTCTTTGGAGTCTGGAACGGTCGTCTTTCTTCTCCTGGGGGCTGGCGTCGTCGTCGTCGTCTTCTCCTATTCTTCTCTTCAGGGGCCTCCTTCTCTCTCTGGGGCTGGCTCCTGCTTTTTCTTCTCTTCTTTTTCCACCCCTCCTCAGGTCCCTCCAATCCCGGCTTATATCCTCTCCCAGAGTACCCTCTACAAGTTTGATTGGACCGTTTTTCGATCCTGGAGCTGATTGGACGTATCCATCAGCTCCTAGCACCTGATCGGTCCATTCAAAACAGCAGTAACTGGGCAGGGGCAGCTGCCACAGCTGCTCTGGAGCAGTGGGGTGAGCTGCACCACTGTTCCTGCCGGCTCCCACTGCTAAGGGAGCTTGGTTCCGGGAACATAACGAACAGAGGATATGAGCCTTCTCAACATATTTCCGTGCTGCTCTGGCCTTGGGTAACAAACTGTGGAAGGTGAAGTCACAGGTGAGGGGCACACAGCCGTTCTCAGAGGACTGACGGGATTGCTCGTGGTTTTGATTTACATTCCCTGATGATTTAGGATCCTGAGCATCTTTTCATGTACCTGTTGGCCATATTTAGGTCTTCCGTGGAAATGAAATCGGGCAGACGGGGCACAACTGCCAGGCTCTGAGGCAAGAGCCACCAAAAAGCCCCAAAAGGCCAAAAGGCCAAATACAACAAAGGACAGTGCCTGAGGAGAGGACAGGGCACTGTCTGTGGGTCTCACCGGCGTGCGCAATTACAGGGACTTCAGGCTGCAGGAACAGCAAACATGGGGTCTGTTTTACAAATAGGGGAAACAGAGAGCTCGCTGCATCCTCAAGTGGCGGCCACCTCACCCAGAATGCATCGGGGATGGCAGCTTTTTGTGAGGTGTTGGGTTAGACCCACACACAGGCCTCTGGGACACCAGGCCCAGGGCCCCTGGGGCTCCTTTCAGGCTACGTCAGAGACAGGCCCGGAGGCCCCATCTCTGCAGAGCCCTTCAGCTTCTCTTCCTCCTCGGTGGGTGGCTGCTGGATGCTTCTTTTCTTATTTCTTCCTCGGAGGCCAGGAGCAGACTTCTCGCTTCTCTCTTCGGAGTCTGGAACCATCGTCTTTCTTCTCCTGGGGGCTGGTGTTGTCCTTGTCATCGTCTTCTCCTGTTCTTCTCTTTTCCGCCCTTCCCTCCTTTTAGGTTCTTCTTCTTCCCCCCCACCTCAGGTCCCTCCAATCCTGACTTATATCCTCTCCCCGAGTACCATCCGCAAGTCTGATTGGACCATTTTCAATCCTGGAGCTGATTGGACCGACCCATCACCTCCTAGCACCTGACTGGTCCATTCAAAATGGCAGTTACGGGGCAGGAGCAGCTGCCATAACTGCTCTGGAGCAACGGGGTAAGAGGCCCCACCGCTCCCGCAGGCCCCCACTGCTAAGGCAGCCGGTTCCGGTAACAGAAAAAGGTCTATTTGGATCCTACCTCTATTTTTTCTTTATACCATTTAATTAATAAAACATCAACATATACAGTGTAGTTTGTGTCAATGTGTAAATTCAAATTCAAAGCTTATTACTATAAAAATTTTCTATTGTTCTTGAAGCGTCATAGTTTCAAATAACATTTTCTTCATCAAAACTCTCAAAATTCAAATTGTTATAAATATAAGAAAAATTTGAAACAACTTTGCTTGTAAAAACTAACAAAGCTGTTTATATCTGAAGCGAGAGATCCTGTACTTCCCAAAACATCATCAACAAGAATGTAAAGCGATCATACTTCAATAAAAATGTATTTTGACTAGATCTGAATAAGTGAATTTCTATGAAAATTGAAAACTTGACAGATGCATCCTGACGCTTTACTGGGACACACTATCATTTCCTTTGTTTTCTTTCTCTATATTCCACATGTGAATGAAAACATCCAGCATTTGCCTTTTTTCTTCTAGCTTACTTCACTTCGTATCATCCTCTTTAGGCACATTCATATTGTCACAAATGGTGGGATTTCATCTCCCTCTTTCTCTCCTATTTATAGATGTATAATATTCTATTGTGTATGTAGAGAACATCTTTTAAACCACCCCTCTGTCATTAGACACATAGGTTTTGCCATAATGTGGCTATTATAAATAGTGCTGTAGTGGTCATAGGAGTGCATATAGCCCTTCAAATTCATGTTTTTGTTTCCTTGGGTAGATACCTCGGAAGGCAATTGTGGGGTCTTACTGTGTATGTGTTTTAATAACTTGAGCAACCTCCGTACTGTTTCCCATAGGGACTCGGTCAGTCTCATTCCCTCCTGCAGTGTGTGTAAATCAGGACTGCCAATGCTGTGTCACACAGCAGAGGTGACAGTGGCCAGCCTGTCATGTACTACATGTAATGGGAAAAGCTTTTAGTTTTGCACCATTGGGTACGGTGCTCACTGTGGGTTTGAATACATGGCCTTTATTACAGTGAGGCCTGTTCCTTCACCCCCTTGTACGAGGAGGTTTTGCCATAAATAGATATTGTATCTTGCCAAATGCCTCCCCCGTCTACTGATATGATCATATGTTTATCTTTCCTTTTCTTGATATGGTAAATTACATTGATTGATTTGCATATGTTGCACCATCCTTGCGTCCTTTGAATAGATCCACTTAGTCATGATGTACAGTCCTTTTTTTTTTTTTTAAAGATTTATTTATACAAGCTGGGGTACAGGCCAGAGGCGTGGGGCGGCGAGAGGGTTCACCAGAGACAGAGCGGGGAGCAGAACAGGCAGATCAGAAATACGCTGCTGAGGGGAGCAGCGGGCGAGGCAGGAGAGGTCTGCTGCGCCATGTGGGATTCTCCCGGGCTGGGCATCGAACCTGCATCGCGCGCTGCCGACAGCTCCACAGCGCAGCGCTCAACTGCTGCGACACCAGGGAGGCCCGATGTACAGTCCTTTTTATGTGTTGTTGATCGGATTGCTAAGATTTTGCTGAGGATGTTTGCCTCTGTGTTCCCCAGGTGTATCGGTTTGTGCTGTCCTTGCCCGCTTTTGATATCAGGTCAGTGTTGGCCTTGTAAAATGTGTTTGAGAGCATTCCCCTTCCTAATCTTGTTTTTGAAAAGTTAGAGAAATTGGTAGCAGTTCAGCTCTGAAGGTTTGATGCAACTCTGATGGCTTGGTAAGACCCTCTTGTCCTGGTCTTTTGTTTTGTGGAGACTATTAATCTCTGTTTTACTTTCCTTGTTTGCAACTGGTGTGCTCAGTTTTCCCCTTGTCCTGATTCAGTCTAGAAGGTGTAGGCTTCTAAGAATTTGTCCGTTCTCCAGATTTTCCTATTTGTTGGCATAAAGTCATTCATAGTTGTCTCTTATGATCCTCTGTAGTTCTGATGTGCTTGTTTAACTCTTCTTTCTTTTTTGATCCTGTTTATTTGAGACAGCTAGCAGTAAGTTGATGCATCTTTGTTTTGAAATTGATGTTTGCTCAAGTTGAACACACATCACTTTCCAATGTGTGTCCCTGAGGTAGAGACTGCACCCACATGTGAGGTAGCTGTAATATGCTGTAATCAGCACTTCAGGGTCATGAAGGACTGGGAGATAATTGCTGCACATTTGCCTCAGGGACCGCATGGATTTGGGGACAGTATCGCTGATGGCTGTGTGTGCAGTGGCAAATTGACCTCGTACTTTCGAAGTACCGGTTTCACGGTATTTAAAGTCTTGTTTGGGCAAGCTCTGTGTCCTGATACTGGAAGAAGTAAGAAATGTGTCAACAACACTTGATAAGCAGCATTGATTTTGCTCTTACGAGTAAGTAGGATTGTTTTCCTCTGGAAATATGTTGGAGAGATCTGTTACATTTCTAAGCTGATTAACATGTGATGCTCTGTCCTGGTGTATATAATGGAGAACCCCAGAAAATCCCATCAGTAAAGTATTTACTCATGTATCAAATATTCACTTGTTTTATTCCATCAGAATAAGAAGTTAAGTTTAATTGAAACTATAATTCTTGTACTAATATAAGAAGGCAATTTCTGATCGAAAGATTGATAATCTGGTGTCATTTTATTTTCAAAAAGGTGCAATATGATAACTGCAGGGTTTAGGGAGTGGTCAAGTTCCTGTGAGAAAGACATGTAATGTGTTATACCAGCTGTCTCCTCCATAGTTCACAGTCTTACATGAAAGACGTTTTGAGAAGTGAAGACACTGATTACGTTGCCCTTCAGTGAAATTATAAGAGCTTTTCCCATGATGTTCTCTAAACAAAGACTCTTTGTTGAGTTCATTGTTACTCATCTCCCTGAGTTAAAAGAGACAAATATCAGGATGTGATTGTGATGACTATCAATTAATGTTTCTCATTGCTAGTATTTCATGGGACTTTGTCTTTGTGTAAAGGCACACAGAAGTTTATGCCTCTGTATCTATAGTAGTGTGTTCCTTTTTTTATGTGTACTGATTTAAGTAAACTTCAAAAAGTGAACGTTACATGAAATTACATTTTACCTCTTGGCACTGACGGTACTCATAACATTAATCAGGGACCACTTTCGGAAATAATCTGTTTGTGTTTTTGGAGGCCAATAAAATGTCTATAGAAAAAGTGGCACGTTAAGTTCCTTGTAAAGGTTATTTAATAAATCAATATGAAGTTAATTTATCAAATGGAGGTCAGGGAGAGCTGGTGTGCAATGGTATTTACTGTGTGGGGGATCTACACCTTTTATAACATCAAATAAACAGGACAAAGTAGTGGGTGTTGTAAGGTCCTTCATCACCACACCATATACAAAATTGACCTATTTTCGCAACCTTTACATTCTCAGGGAAATGTAACAGCACACAATAAGAATTAAAAGAGAACAGTGTAATCTGCCAGCTCATAAAGAAGACATTCATGGGACTTAAAATGTGCTTTATTTCTAAAAAATCAGAGCAGTCATTGGCTTCTCAGCTCAGGAGTGATTCCATTTGATAAATTAACTTTATTTTATTATAGACTGTGAACAATATGCTTTAGAAAAAAATCTCCAAAATCCCAATTAGGAGCAGGAGCATGGCATGGCTGAGCAACCGGACCTCGGGCAGTGACTTCGTCCTCTCGGATCTGTTCCACGGCACCCCGGTTCCCTGGGTCCTCTTCACACTCACCCTGCTGGATCTCCTGGTGGCCCTGTTGGGCAACACCACAATACTCATCCTCATCTGGGCCGACCCCCTTCTCCACACCCCCATGTACTTTCTGCTCAGCCAGCTGTCCCTCATGGATCTCCTCTATATCGCCACGTTTGTCCCCAAGATGGCCCTGGTCTTTCTGTCTGGGGACCACCGCATCTCCTTCGTTGGGTGTAGCTTCCAGATGTTCCTCTTCACCACCCTTGCAGGCTCAGAGTTCCTGCTGCTGGCTGTCATGGCTTATGACCGCTACGTGGCCATCTGCCAGCCCCTGCGCTACCCCGTCCTCATGCGCCCCAGGGTCTGTGTGCTCCTGGTGACTGTGACCTGGCTGGGTGCTCTGCTCAATGCCTCAATCCATGTGGTCTACACTCTGACACTCCCTTACTGCGCCTCCAGGGAAATCCATCATTTCTTCTGTGAGATCCCAGCCCTTCTGACAGTGGTCTGTGCTGACACTTCCCAATACAAAAAGGGTATTTATGTCAGTGCTGTGATTTTTTTCATCCTTCCCATCTCAGCCATTCTGGGCTCCTATGGAAGCATACTGTCCACTGTTCTGGGCCTTGCATCAGGCCAGGGAGTCAGGAAAACCTTGGCTACTTGCTCTTCTCACATGACTGTGGTGTTGCTGTTCTATGGTGCTGCCATCACCAAGTATGTTGTGCCAAAGTCCTACCACACCCCTGGGCAGGAAGAAGTGGTCTCTGTGTTCTACACCGTCATAACACCCATGCTCAACCCCCTCATCTACAGCCTGCGGAACAAGGATGTCACTAGGGCTTTTAGGAAAGTTTTCAGGGTGTGAGGAACCTGGAGTTTTCCTGTGTCTAATGTAAATCCATGATATCATTGCCATTTGCTTTGAAATTGAATAGATGGTCTATTTACACATTCAGTTACATTTAACTGTAGGAACAGATGTATTGAGCAACAGAGGATAAATACATATAATTGTTTACCGAATCAAATGTAATATCATTTAAAAACATTTAATTGTGTAGACCTTTGCAGTCAATTATTACTTATATTGGAATCTTGACTATTTATTAGTAGTTACAGTATATTTTTTATTTGTAATTGTCTTATTTATTGTATTTTCAAAATGCATGTCTTCAGAATGATGATCTTTGATGCCCATAAGCAGTTGCTTGTAATAAGAATGTGGATGTATCATCGCAGTGATGAATATCCTCAAATATTTATTCTTCCAAGATTTATAAACGTTTCCCAAAACAATGCTTTCTCTCAAAACCTGGCCTGGAATTTTGGAGTGAAACTGTGTTGCTGTATTATATGTGTTAGTATACATTGTTTAATGTTTGTAATATTTATTTTCCAAACATATCCTATTTGAGCAGTACATATGTTTTGTGGTTTTAGATTATGACATGTAGACACTCAGTCCACGCAAAGTTAACTGTCAGGATGCAGGCTCTTGATCTCGCTTCTTTCACATACTTCAACCCCAGTTCCATCTGGGGACCCCTTTTTTCTGTGTCTTGTTTTGTTTTGTTTTCTTTGTAAAATTCCTTTAAGTGAAATCATGGGTATTTGTCTTTTTCTGTTTACCCATTTCCCTTGGCATCATTCTTTCCAAGGTCACGCGTGCTGTCACATATGATAGCATTCAGCTTTTTAAATACAATGTGTGAGGGTTTTCCACTCTATAGCAGGAGTGACAGCAGCAGTGCTGGTCTCTCCCCTGCTGCCCTACCACAGACCAGTTCTGGCTGTGGCTCCTTAGAGCCCAGCAACCACCCTTTTATGTGTATTTCATGGATTGTGCAGTGGACCAATCAAGTGTGAGCTATGAGCTGACTGGTGCTAATTGGTACAATCAGCCACAGGATTGACAAACGGTCCAATCAGACTTGTGGTGTGGCACCCTGAGAGAGGATGTAAGCCAGGGTGGGAACGAGCAGAAGTGTGAAGGTTCTAGCCTCTGAAGAAAGAATGAGGACCAGAAGCTGAAAGAAGAAAGAAGAGGAAAAGAATCCAGCTGCCACCCTCCGAGGGAGGAAGAGAATTCAAAGACCTTTGCAGAGACTGGGCCTCGGTCCTCTCTCTCCATTGCCTGAAGGGAACACCAAAGGTCTGTGGCCTAGTGTGTGAAAGACCTGTTTGTTGCTGGTGTTGTCCAACAACTCACAAAGAGCTGTGAACACTGGGTGCCTTTGAGGGACCAGTAGTGACCATCACAACTGGCCAGTCCTGTCCAGCACTCCTGGTGACCTGTGGTGACCATAACTAACTGGCCAGTTTGTTCTAGCTCTGTTTCCA
Source organism: Scalopus aquaticus (assembly GCA_004024925.1). Classification (NCBI taxonomy): domain Eukaryota; kingdom Metazoa; phylum Chordata; class Mammalia; order Eulipotyphla; family Talpidae; genus Scalopus; species Scalopus aquaticus. Next base: position 10,710 of record PVIJ01022046.1, read on the forward strand.
GGTACCGATACCCTACTTGTATTGCTGGTGGGTACAAAAATGGGCACATATGTTACAGTCTTAAAATAGAATGTTATTCAACAACAAAGTAGAATGGGTCTCAGTTACCGCTAGTACATTAATGTAAAAAATGTTGAGTAGCATCATATCAGTTCTCAGAAAGATGGCCTATAGTAGGATGATTTTTACAAAGTTCTAACAAGAAATGTTAAATATTTGATAATTTTGTATGAATATATTTGGAGATCCTATAAAAATTCCAAGAGAATGATTAACTCTAAATTTAAAATTAATGTGGAGTTGTAGGGGTAGAGGAGTGGCTCTAAAATGACAGGGATTTTTATTTCATTGGTTCTTGGTGTGGCTGGTTTTCTTGGTAGTTCACATTACATTATAAACCAATCAGCTAAGTCAAGTAAGACTTTTGTGGCCAAATAAATGTACTCACCTTCAACCAAGAATGAGATTTTAGATGCCATTACAAATTGTTACTAAAGCTGTTGACATTCACTGCAAAGATATCAAAGAACCTTTAAAATATTTCACAGAAATATTTCACAGCTGCAGGCGAGCAGAGGGAGGGCGCGAGGCCGCCGGGCGCGGCACCACCCGAGGGGCTCAGACAAAGCGCTCTCCGGCCCGGCCCGCCGCACCATCTGGGGGTGGCCGCGGGCCTCGGCGGGGCCTCGGGTGCCGGGGGCTCCCTCCGGGGCGCGGGCGGAGCTGGGTCGGGCCCGCTGTCCCCACCCCGGCCGCCCCGCGTGGCTGGCAGCAGTGAGCGCGAGCGACGGTCCCGCGTCGGGGTTGCGCGGCCGCGCCTGCCTGCCGCGGCCCGAAGGCGTCTGGGCGGCGCTCGGCCGGGCCCTCGCTCGCTCGCTCGGACCCCGGCGGCCAGGCCGGCCCGTCCGCGGGAGCCGAGGCCGGGGGCGGGCAGCGAGGGGTCCGGACGCCGCTCGGAAACAGCCCCCGGGAGGAGGCGCGTCGCCCGCGGGTCTGGCGGGAAGACGCCCCTCGCCCGCCGCGGGCCGTCGGGGCTGCAGCGCGGCGCCTCCCGCGGGCCGCTGTGTGGTGACGGGGCGTCGTCCCTGCGAGCCCGCCTGCGCCCCGGGAGCCGCGCCCCCAGCCCCGCGGAGGCCCCCGCCGGCCGTGCACCGGGCACCGGGCGCTCGAGGCCGTCCAGGCCGACGGCACCGCGACCCCTAAGCGGGCATCGAAGCGCCAGTGGCACAGAGCGCGGTGACCCGCCCGCCGATGACGAAGGGGCGGCCCCGCCACACCCCAGAGCGGCCTCGGGCGGCCTCACTGCCCGGCCCGGAGGTAGACCCGCCTGCTCTGGGAGGGCCGCGGGCGGCAGACAGCGGAGCCGAGGCCTCCGGAGAGCAGCGGCGCGCGGACTGCCCCGGAGCCCTTTCAGGGCCGTGTGCGCGTCCCGAGCCGCGAGGGGCCGTCAGGAGCCGTGAATCTAGCGGAAAACAGAACCTGAACACGCACAGTCGTTCCCTACGTTCGACGTTTAGCTTCTCCAAGGAGCAGTGGGCCGCCTAATTATGGGGGAACGTCACATCTGGTTTTCCCAGACCTTCTGGGAAAAGCCGGTCTCTGGCCCACAATTAGGCACACTTTGCTCTTGGCAGGCGCGCGCTGTAGAGCTGTTGTCTGTGCTCCAAAAATAAAACAGGTCTGGGCCAGCGGGCAGCCCTCTGGGCACCAGTTATTGTTGACAGGCTTGGAAAAGGCCGCTTTGAACTCTTTTCCTTTAAACCCTCCTCACATTTAGACTCCGCATAGTAGCCATCTAACATGTGGGCTGTCTGGTGTCTGCATATGCAAAATACGTATTTCGGAGGGACTTCACGTCACGGGGTGTTCTGTGTTTAGTACTGCGTGATGGATGAAACATTCTTAAGCTATTGACGTGGTTGTGGGAATAGGAGCCGGGTCCCTGAATCGAGCTGGGTAAAGCACAAACACTGGTTCCAGTAAAAGTGTTGTGCCCAAGCTCATAGAGAGGGATTTCAATAGTAGCGTGACTCTCAACCTTGTTCTATTGTAATGAGGCTCGTTTGTCTAGGGAAATTAAAGCCAGCTTAAATTTTAGCCTGTCAAACTCTTAATTTTATGAGCTGGTGTTTGGCAACGCCTGTGCTTAGATTTGGAGAAAGAAAGAAATTTCAATAGCGTGAAAGTGAAGGTGGTGTAGTGTGTAGTGTTTAGTGTTCGGGGAAGATTTACTCTCTACTTTCTTGAGATATATAACATGTCAGGAAGTTCCTACTATAGCTGAGTACACATATTTATTCTTCATTTTCTCCAATTACATAATATGCAATTTTTTATTAAAAAATAGATATCCTTTCTGTCAGTGAAGCACCTAAAAAGACTTTCTCCAGAATGAGAATGCCAGTTATGATTTATTGAATTTTGGTTTTAGAGTAAAAATCAGAATTTTGGAATCCAAATCTCAGCTTTTAAATGAAGATTCCAGTCCCATAATTGGCAGGCGTGTACACACGATTAACAGTTCCTAGTGTTTGTGTTTTTTTTTTTAAAGATTTATTTATTTATACATACAAGCTGGGGTATAAGCCAGAGTCATGGGGCGGTGAGAGGGTTCACCAGAGACAGAGTGGGGAGCAGAACAGGCAGATCAGAAATACACTGCTGAGGGGAGCAGCGGGCGAGGCAGGAGCGGTCTTGCTGCACCATGTGGGATTCTCCCCTGCCGGGCGTCGAACTCGCGTCGCGCGCTGCCGACAGCTCCACAGCGCAGCGCTCAACCGCTGCGCCACCAGGGAGGCCCTAGTGTTTGTGTTTTAAGTCACAAAATAGTCATTGATTTTAATTATCTACGAAGAAGCAAAGTCATGTATTTCCCATTTCGAACTTAACAATGTTCGTATTTTTTAATTTAAGATAGTCTTAAAATCCAAGAGTAAGAATCCACTAGGGAACATATGGTGTAACGATCATACACAGTAATAAATTACAGCTGTTTAACATGAGCAGTTATATTAATGGGTCTAGCTAAAGAATTTTTTTATAATACATGCCAATAAGTGTCAGAATGTCTCTATCAGGTTTATATAGTTATCAGCAGAGTGAATTTTTAAAGAGTTATAATAATTTAAATGAAATTGGAGAGTTTTATTGAAGTCATTATTTGAAAAATTAAGCTTCAACCATTTAGACAGATTTTATAATAAACCTCTTTAAAGTTGAATCTTCCAAGTTGACATAAACGGTGTTGCATATGTCAACATTTTAGTGATTAAGTTTTGTAATGAAAAAAATAGACAAAGGATGCAAATAAACCCTTTCCAAGGAAGACGCAAAGGTGGCCGGCAGGTACCTGAGAGACGCTTAGTGTCCCAAGTCATCGGGCATGTCACTCAGAGCCACAGTGAGCTGCCCCGTCACGGCTGTGGACTGGCTGTGGCTTCTCCATCCACGGTCAGCAGGGCTTGGGAGGGCTCCCTGGGGTGACCCCAAGTTACTCACATACAGTAAGATATTTTGAGAGTGATTATATTGGGAAATCAATATTTAATAAATGACCTTTCTATTTTACTATTTATTAATCTCTTACTTTGCCTAATTTATCACTTAATCTCTACCATAGCTATGCATGTATAGGAGAATAGTTTTATGTCCGTTTTGGTACAGTCTGATTTTTGGGCTTCCCCTGGGGAGATGGCCCTTGAGTAAGGGGGGCGTACTGACGTGAAGAAGACAAGAAACAGCAAGTGTTGGCAAAGGTGTGGGGCTAGGGGCCCCCTTGCACCACTGGGGAAAGTGTATTAGAACATGTACTAATGAAGCCGCTTTTGAGGCTCCAGTTATGGAGGCACCTCAGAAATTAAAATAAAACTACCAAGTGATCCAGCAACTCTACTTCTGGGCATTTTTCCAAAGGAAAAGAAAACCCTAATTCAACCATATATATGCTCACCTACATTCACCACGTTGTCACACAATGGGAACAAGCTAAGGTTCCAGTGATGGATGGGTGGAGAGGGGAGCGGAGTGTGTACGTGTGTGCGTGTGTGCGTGCATGCGTGTGTGTGTGAGATATTGTGTTATATAAATTTTAACACTTTTTGCTCTGCTCATGTATTCATGTATTCACGTGTTCATCTAGTCTCTGGTTTTTCACGCCACGGGGGATTGATTTGGAACTATTAGGAGCTATTTCTTTGATCGTGCTCAGTCTAGAAGCTTTACACATTGTTTTGGTGAAAGTGGAAGGTGTTTTAGGAGAGATATTACAGCTTTTTTAATATCCAGTAGTTCAGGAGCTGTGTGTGTTTTATTGAATGCTTACACCGTTCATGCGGTGGCACAGAAAATAGCCGGCACAAGAAGTGTTAAAATGATGAAATGCCCCCCATGTGACAACGTGGATGGACCTGAAGGGAAACAAGTCAGAGGAAAAGGTGAATCCCCGAGGAGTCACTCACAGGGAATCTAAAGCAAACGGCGCAGAGCAGAGAGAGGACAGGCGGAGAAAGGCAAATACAGATGGGGCCACTAATGTGCAGAATATAGAGACGCCAGACTAAGAGAGAAAGACAAACTTAAAAACTACCTCTTGCACACTGACACAGGGCGGACGCATCCAAGGGAGGGCGGGTGAGAGGAAGGGGCCTGCCCAGTGGGCTGTTGTGGGGGTGGGGGGTGATCTGGTGGCAGGTGCACTGAGTGGCCGTACCTCACACTTGGGAGGGTCCTGGTGTCACCACAGTTAGGAGAATAAATTACTATAAACAGGGTGGCTACTAGATGAGAGTGGGCATGGGGTGTGGGAGGTGTAAATGAGGCAGTGAGAAGACAAACACAGCTTTGCAGGGTGTCGTGTGGGAACAGGATGTCCTGAGAGCATTTCAAAGTCAAATCATTATGCTGTACCTAAAATCAGACTACTATTGTACATTAATTATTCCTCAATTTGAGAATCCAAAATGTTAAAAAGTGTGTTAATATATATAGTATAGAAAAAAAATTTTCACTCAGAAATTCCAGGTCAGTGTATCAGAGCAAGTTATGTTTTAAAAAAAAGATATTTCAAAATTTATAAAAACATTGTATGCTTTAAAATATACATCATTATATTTTTACAATGGTAGTTTTGGACTACATAAAATTCTTTTTTTAAAGATTTATTTATTTATGCATACAAGCTGGGGTACAGGCCAGAGACATGGGGCGGCGAGAGGGTTCACCAGAGACAGATTGGGGAGCAGAACAGGCAGATTGACAGACGCACAAACTGGGGAGCGGCGGGGCGAGGCAGGAGAGGTCTGCTGCACCATGTGGGAATCTCTCCAGCCAGACGTTGAACTCGCGTTGCTGCTGCCGACAGCTCCACAGTGCAGTGCTTAACTGCTGCGCCACCAGGGAGGCCCTACGTCTAAATTCTTAAAAAATTTTTTTTTCAGGATAACACAGTTCCTCTCACTTATGAACCATACTCTCAAACTGACAACTATGAAAAGTACATAGGTATAAATGTATATTTTATGTATCATATTAATAACCAAGATCTTCACTGATGATGACATTGGCTGCAAAAGAATATAAAAGATCTCATGTTCCATTTCAAAGCACGCGCCATCACCTGTGGACTTACATTGGGTACAAGGGAAACTCATATTTGTCATATTCTGAAAACTTTCCTAAAAGCTTGATTGACGTCCTTGTTCCGCAGGCTGTAGATGAGGGGGTTGAGCATGGGGGAAATGATGGTGTAGAACACAGAGACCACTTCTTCCTGCTCAGGGGAGTGGTAGGACTTTGGCAGAAGGTACTTGAAGATGGCAGCCCCATAGAAGAGCAACACCACAGTCATGTGAGAAGAGCAAGTCCCCAAGGTTTTTTTAAGAGCCTGGCCTGACCCCATGCCCAGAACAGTGAAGAGTATCCTCCCATAGGAGCCCAGAATGGCAGAGACGGGAAGGATGAAAAAAACCACAGCACTGACAGAGATACCCTTTTCGTACTGGGAAGTGTCAGCACAGGCCACTGTCAGGAGGGCTGGGACGTCACAGAAGAAATGATGGATTTCCCTGGAGGCGCAGTAAGGGAGTGTCATGATATAAACCACATGGATCAAGGAGGTTAAGAATGCACCCAGCCAGGTCACAGTCACCAGGAGCACACAGACCCTGGGGCGCATGAGAACGGGGTAGCGCAGGGGCTGGCAGATGGCCACGTAGCGGTCATAAGCCATGACAGCCAGCAGCAGGCACTCGGAGCCTGCAAGGGTGGTGAAGAGGAACATCTGGAAGCTACACCCAACGAAGGAGATGCGGCGGTCCCCAGACAGAAAGACCAGGGCCATCTTGGGGACAAACGTGGAGATATAGAGGAGATCCATGA
>PVIJ01022047.1:0-17077 GCA_004024925.1 Scalopus aquaticus
GGCCTGATGCTGACTTCTAGTTCTCCAGACCCAGCCTATACACGCTCCCGGACCAGATGTTCTGAGGAGGATTGTCTACCCTCCTCCAGGGGCCGGGTCACTTACACTGAAGCCGGGAGGAATAAATCAGGAGCCACAGTAACCTTAGTTAAGCCCACACCTGTAACCTTTGGTCACCATCCCAAAGGCAAGCTCCTGGCCACTCACCACCTCTCTCTCTGATCCCCTCATCCTTCTCTGGCACTCCTCTCCTACCAGTTTTCTCCCCAGGGCTGACTCCAAATCCTTATCACTAGACCCCTGGGACCCCCACTCCAGAGCAAACAAACCCTTTGTCATCAGCCAAACCCTCTGTCTATGCAGGGTTGCCTCCCTCCCCGGGTTTTCTGAGGGCACACACCCTTTGCTCTCAGTCAGGCACTTCTCACTCTCCCACAGCCTACTGGGTCAAGGATGGAGCAGTCAAGGATGGGCCAGGGAGCCTGTCCATCTTTCTTTTTTTTTTTAAAGATTTATTTATTTATGCATACAAGAACTGGGGTGTAGGCCAGGGGTGCGGGGGTTGAGAGGATTCACCAGAGACAGAGTGGGGAGGAAAACAGGCGGATCCACTGAAGTACACTCAGGGGAGCAGCAGGCGAGGTGGAGAGGTCTGTTGCACATGTGGGTCAGCTCCCTGGCTGGGGATGGAACTCATGCTGCAGTGGCTGCGGATGGCTTCATAGTGCTGAGACTTAACCCGTTGCACCACAAGGGAGGCCCAGCCTGTCCATCTTTCATTTGCCCTTCTACAGCATAATCTGTTCTCTGAGCGACAGCCACCCCCAGCTCCCCATTTCCAGGTGGTCTGCAGTCACCACCTCCCTCTTCACAGCGTGTTCTCCATCTGAGGAAAGGCAGTGCCCCTGGGAACAGCCCCTCCCACACTCAGTCTCCGAGCTCCCAGGCCTCCCTCACTTCATCCCACTGTCCCAAACCAGGAGCCCCCCTTTCATTTCAGCTTCAGATCCTCTCCTTGGAGAATCACCCATGGGAAACCTCAATCAAAAAGCAGATTTAGCATCTGTATCATCTGGGGTCATGGCAAAAGATGGAATTCATCCCAGATGGTTCAAGTGATGAGAGCCTTATGAAAATTTTCCGTTCATAAGTAGAGACATGGTGCAGGGAACAAACAAGAGATGCCAAGGAACACAGAGATTGCAACTCCAGGATGCTGTTGGACCCACAAGGCTAAAAGGACTAGAGGAAAGAGCGCCACCATTGCAGGGAAGACCTGGAGATGCAGACAAGGGGCTGCTGTCGGCAGTGAGGTCTTGGTGGGATGAGCCATGGGTGGGTTAGTGGGGATACCCTGCCCCCTCTATCTTCCTGTCCTTTTGGTCTCAGCTAGAGCCTCCTGTTGGCTGAATCCAGCTTGTGACCAGCAAGAAAACCCTGGAGAGGCAGCCTGAGCAGGTCAGGTTCCCAGGGTCGAAGGGGTCAGAGAACAGCAGTCAAGGTTGGGGGAGGGGGAAAGGTGGAGGCAGGTGGGGACAGAGGGACAAAAGCACAGAAACCAGGCTATTGAAATGCTTCTTGGAGTCTAACGTCCCTGTTTTGCAAATAGGGGAAAGGAGTCTGAGAAAGGTTGACCATTTATTCTAGTGACACAGAGTTTGTGGCCAGACCTCAGGTCACCATGTCCCTTGCTGCCTGTCACCCAACAAAGTCCATGACTCCAACACTGCCTTCTATGTAGTCTCTTCAAGTGTTTATGCACTAAAAATAATGTTTAAACCATTTTAATAGGGTACATTGCTTTGAATCCCTTCCCCGACAGGAAATATGCTGGCTGGCTGGTGGGAGGCTTGGCAGCTGGCCTTGAACTCCCTTGACCCCCCTCCCCACTCCCAGGCTGAGATTTTCCAGCCAGCAGTATTGCTGGAACCCAAACTGAATGGGAAGGGCTAGAATTAAACAATAATAATCCCTTCTATTATTGCTCTGTAGCCAGAAGCTGGATTAATACTCGGAAAGGATTGGAGGAAAATTCTAATTGGATTCAAAACATAATAAATTGAAGCCAACTCACTTGATTTATGGCAGCGTCTTCTGGCATCTTTTAATTTTGAGTCACATTCATTTGGAGCCAATCCAACTAGGGTGCTCAATAACAAGGTGGGCGACGCTACAGTCACCCTGGCTGGCCCGGCAGTAATGAGGTCTCTGCAACAAGATAATTCAGGAGCCAGCCAGGGGTTGGGAACGCCTTAAGGGCACTGTGATCGCCACCTTGTTATTTGGAAAATTAACTTGGGGAAGGGGAAAGTGTGGGCCCGAGACCCAACTCATTGCTCTCAGGGTGGCCTTTACCTCATCCTCATTGGGTTAAGAGCAACAGCACCTACTGCTGAAAGCTGAATGAGGGTGAAAATGAGATCAAGATGCAATAAACGTCTCCTCTTCCAGTTCATCAGTCAGGCCTCCATTCCCTTCTCCCACTGTGCCCCACAGCCCCATTGACCAGACTCCTTGTGGCCTGATTCTTGCCCATGGACTTCCGACTTAGATGCTCACCTTGGACACAAAAGCACAGCTCATCCCAGCAGCTGGGCCAGGTGCAGCTTCATAGCTACAAATTTCCAGGTGCCCACCCCAGACCACAGGACCTGCCCAGGAGACCTAAGCCTGTAGAACCTGACATAGAGCTTAAAGAGGGCACACAGTAGCACCCAAAGATGTGCCAGCACAAACCAACCCCCAGGAAATGTGGAATTTCCTCACCCAACTTCAGCCCATTCCAGGGGCAAGGATGACAATCAGTCCTCTTGTCTGCCCATCACAACCAAACATTCACTTAGACACACAGTAACGGGTAGTGCACGTGACATCACTTCATCCTCCCCAACCGTAAGGGAGGAAGAAACACTCCACTTTTGAACTTACATAGTTTACCTTTTTCCATCCTTGTAACTTGAACTTACCTGTGTCTTTATTTATTATTGGGAATTTTTAAATAGCCAGCATACACTTGGATGTGGTTTTATCACCTAGTCTAAAAATAGCTTCCTTTAAACTAGACTTTTTAGACCAGTTACACCTATTATACTTGTCAGTATAGCTGGGAATAAAGCTACCATTTTGCCATTTATTGTCTATATGTATCACCTGTTCTTTGTCTCTTATTTTTCTGTTCCTGATTTTTTTGGATTGGTTACATTTTTATAGTTGCATTTGTTCTCTGCTATCAGTTCATCACCTATACCATGTTTCCCTTCTTAATGAGACCCAGGAATATACTTCTCATCCTTTGGGATAGTGGGAGGCCACTGCCCCTTCTAATGACTGTCCCTATTTTGCTTAACCTAGTATGAGGGGTGTCCTATTGTTTGTAATTTAGAGTTCACCTGAGAGTCACCCAAATCCATGTCTCACCCAGCAGGACATCTGGAAGGCTCTTACTCAAAACGATTTGAAAATGGCCAGGGAATCATTGGGACCAACTAGAAGGGAGTCCCTTCATCCCAAATCAATCTCCAGGATCCCTAAATTCAGTCAGTGCAGTCTAGCCTCAGCTCTTGTAACGCCTGTCTAGAGAGTTGAAAGAAATTTCAGATGACAGCAAAAAATAAATAAATAAATAAAATCCCTCTGACAAGAGCTGTAGGCACATCCTCATTGTCCCAGGTCAGCTTGGCCTCCCTATGGCTTCTCCAGCCCTGTTGTAGACCACCTGCCTGAAGAGCCCCTGTGTGTCCTTCCCTACAAGGACACTCTGTCCCTGCTCATGTCCTGCACCGTGCAAAGCTTCCTTGAAGTGCCATCTTCATCAGTGTTGCTATAGCAGCTTCCCGCCCTCGTCACCGCTCAGCCCCACTTTGAGAGGGCTCTGCAAAGAGGTCAGAGCCAATCCGTCTCGCATGGAGACCAGAGCTCACGTACTCACTGAGGCCCTGGGCTTCCCCTCTCTCAGTTCAGTGTCCTGAAAAGGGGTTCACAGCTGCTGACAAAAATAAGCAGGTGCCACAAATAAGTGAAAAGGGCCCAGTGAACTGAAGGGCGAGACGGCAGTCAGAAGGCAGCTGTGACCCAGCTCTAGCCATGGAGCTGGGTAAATGCAAGCAAGGGGCATGGACTTAAAATTTTCCAGAAGAAACTGCAAGTTCAGATTTTTATGTGGCTTCTCCACAAAGCTCGCAACTGTGGAGGGTAAATGAGGTAGGGTAACCCTGACTTGCTGGGTTGGATTGCAGGGGAGTGTGGGACTCAATGCCTCTGGTAAGAAAAAACACCCGCTCTTATCCCTGCTGACTGTGGTTTTTCCCATGGCATCTTCTCCATGTGGGCGCTAACCACTTCCTCTGGCTGCGGTGATTCCAGCCAACTCAGCAGATGCTTAATAAGGCAATAGCTCTATGCCCAGCTCTGACCTAGATGTTGGGAATAATATTCTACCAATAACCTATATCTCTGCCTTGTGGAAATTAAACACTAGTGAGAAGTCAGATATTGAGCCAAATGCTGCCCAAAATATATTTATAATTACAAACTGTAATAAATGCTGTGAAGGAAAATCTGAGGAAGCTAAAAGAGTTTGTTACTGCAGATATTCCCTAGCCTGGCAATGATAATTGAACTGAATATTGAAGGATGGGTAGAAGTCAAACAATGAAAGAACTTATGGTGAGAACTTACTATAATTGAGCACAGCATGAACAAAGGCCCAGAGGTAAAGCAAAACATAAACATTGCACAAACCAGAAGAAGATCACTGCGCCTGGAGTACAAGGAGAGAGGAAGAAAATATGCCCAGGTCTTCTGACACTTAAAAAAAAAATAGTTAGCAGCATCTGTTTCTCTAAGGTAACTAAGAACTCATTAATAAGGAGAGCTCCAGATTAAAGCAAGCCCAGATGTTGCAATCACCCTCAGTGTGGCAGCTCCTGCCGTCCTACCCATCCTAGGAAGACATAGCAAAAGCAGGGGTCACATCCGTGACACTGTCGTTTACATCACACATCCTCCAGTAACAGGGCCCTTCCCCATCTCCCTCTGCATGCTGCTAAGGTCATTCCCTGATCAACTTTCTTGTGGCCTACATTTCTGGGCCACTGAGGTCAAGTTTCCTTGCTCTTGGTCTGGGCTTCGTTACCTGTCCTTATTGTGTGTCTACCCAGGACCCAGAACAGTGCTCCACACATGGCCAGAGCTCTCCCCACAGGCCCCAGGGCTCTGGCCTCATCATCTGAAAAAGGCAGGTCCCCACAAAGACATAGGAACCAATGGGAAGGGGACTCTTGTTGTCTCTGGAGCACCATTCCCCACGATCCCAAAGTCAAATACGCCTATTTTTGATTTAGTGGGTTCTTTTGGGTGTCTGGGATTGCTATCATCATTCATCTATAGGAAAAAATTTTTGAGCATTCCCAAACAATCTCACCCCCAAAAAGATCTAAAGAGCAAAATAGCCAAAAGTAGCCTGCCAAGGCAACTGGGGTGAGACCAACACAGGGGATGCCCCCTGAAGAGGAGGGACCTGTTTCTCTGAGCCCATAACATCAAGTCGCCTGTTGCCTCTTGACTCATGGTCAGTTAGTATTACTGAGTGCCCACAGCTGAGCCCATTCTCTGTGCTGTTGCTGGGATACTGAGGGCAAACAGACCAGGGCCCTGTTCTAATGAAGTGGACATTCTATGGGAGATAGACAAAAGTCGAATAATCAAACAATGCTTAAGTACAAACTAGGTTATTATTGTGCCAGAAAATTCAAAGAGGCATGAGAGGGTAGAACACAGAGCTTGCCAGTTTTGAGGTCAGCACAGGCATCCCAGAGGGAGTGATATGAAAGATGACTGTTCCAGGTTAATTGTAGATGGGGATTAGGGCAGGGGAAGAGAACATTCCAAGGGGGATAGAGAACATTCCCAGCAGAGGGAATCATGTATCCAGAATCCTGGGGACAGGAGAAAGCATTAAGTGCTTAAGGAAGTAGATATCCCTTGAAACAAGAATGGGGGTAGGAAAAACAGAAATCTGGGCATGAAGAGATGGGAGCAGAGGGTCCTAAGTTTTGGTGGAATCTTTCAGCCCAGTTCCTCCTGGACAGCAATCTGGGGTGTGGGCACTCAGATGGGTGCTAAGTCCCAGAGGCCAGCCTGGGTCTAGGGGGAGCTGTGATGAATGAGGTGTCCCTTCAAGGGAAAGGCAAATGTCTGCAAAAGGGGCTTCAGAGCCAGACAATATCCCATGGGAGGCCTCCTGTCCTTAGCACTATGGAAAGATCTAGGCTCAGGACTGCAAAGTGGACTGCTAGTGGCCTCAGAGTAAGCTTGAGCTCTCCCACAGTTACCCAGGAAGCCAGTGAAGCCAGTGGGGCTGATTGCACAAAGAACATGGGCCTTCACATCCAAAGCCCTCCTTTTTCCATTACCCCAGGCTGCAACCTGAAACCCATTACAAAACAATATAATTCACCTTCTCAAGTATACAGCTGGGGGATCTGCCTTCTAACTCAGGCAACCTGGCTTGCTAGAAAATTGTCTCAGTTCCAAGCCTCTCTAGGGTGCCCCCCCACCCAGCCCCCAAGCATCTATATCCTGCAGCTACATAGGCCTCAGGAACTAGGCCCAGAAGAAGGGGGGAGGGGTGGGGGAGAGCTGGGACAGACCATTCCTGCCCTCCCTCTCTTCCCACCCCAGGAATAGCCGTGACCTTCCACTAAGAGTCTCTAAGGAGCCAGGAGGGGAGAATCCTTTTCTCTCCTTTCTGACAAAGTCCTGGGGCTTCCCCTCAGTGGCTTTTGTTTGTCCAACCTTCACACCACAAAGTGTTTCAAGGCAAGAAGCACTTTGTCCCACAGTGCTCACCTCAGCCTCTTATGGAGCATCCTCCTCATCGTGAGTGTGAGTAAATCATGCTCAGAACCCAGACTAGAGGCTCAGCCTTCTCTGCTCCTTCCAGTGTGGAGGAGAAGGAGGAAGGGGAGGGATAAAGGGGGTGGGGAGAAGGGAGAGTGGAGGGGGAGGAGGGGAAAACAGAGGGGTGTAAGGGGCTCCACAGAGGATGGGGCTGGGGGGACCTCAGGCATCCTCTTATCTGGGCTTCAAACAGCCAAGGGGGCTTCGGACAAGACTCTCCAGCCCTGTGTCTGCTTCCTCATCTGTACAATCCCAATCCAACACTTCGACTTCAAATGAGCTATGATCTGAAGTCCAAAGCCAAAGACATGGGTCCCTTACATGGCACTGAGCAAACTCACCGAAGAGTTTATCCAGGCATTGGGTGCATCCCAGGAATTCACTCTCACCTTCCTATTCCAAAACTGCCGGATGTTCAAGCAGGGAAGACATTAGAAAGAATTCCACAGGGGAAGACGCTGTGCCGCAAGATGCAGCAGGGGCTTCAGGCTGGGACAGGTGCCTTCCCAGGGGCACCAGATCATCCAGCGCCCCCCTCAGGCCTCTCTTGGCTATGCCCCTTTGTTTCCTGCCTCTCGTATTCTTAACGCCATCTTAGTGACAGACAGCAGATGGAGTCCCCCTTCCACAAACTCCGTGCCCCGCTCTGGAGACAGCAAACCTCTGAGACGCCAGCCAAGGCAGAGGAAAGTTCACAGTGCCGGCAACTCGGGGCTGGAGGCAGCGCTGCTGGGAGCTGAGCCAAGTGTGCTGCAGACTTTTGTCAAGACGCATCCTGTCTGGCCTCTTATCAGGGCTTGGATGTTAGGAGAAGAGATAGGATATAAGCAGGGTCCCTGGTGACTAGATCAGCAAGTGTCCTATGAGAGGGATGTGGGCCTGCCACTCAGTGTCACCAGCCAGAGCATCTGTCCCCTCAGGACCAAAGCTTTCGCTCCAAACCTTCCTGCCTCTCATGCAGCCTGTTAGGGAAAAAGGTGAATGCAGTGAATGCAGTTCCTCTTTTAGGGACTCCTCCAAAAGGAATTATTAGAACCAAGCTCACCTACAGAGCCCAGTGGATTCTTAAAAATTTCAGTCCTTTCTTTGTAGACATGAATAACATTTTAAGTAGCTTTTTTTGCAATATAAATACGTGTCAGTTTATGGTAGAAAACTTAGAATATGAGAAAGTAAAAGAACAAACGAAAATATTACTACAGCCCCGTCATCACCGCAGCGCTTCCTCCCAGGACGGTGGTTGTCTATCCGTGTGCGTGCAGGTGTACTTACAGATGGTGCGGAGTGTGTTCGGTGGCTTACCACACTAATTTTAAAATATTTAATGGATCACAAGTACTTTTCAATGCTGTTAAAAATTCTTCCCCAGCAGGCCGATAGCCAGTCATATCATGTTATTTAGTCTCTTCCGACTGCTGGATATTTGCTCGTTCCCTGTATTCCACTGTATGACACAGAACACAGAAAAGCCTTGTGCCATAAATCTTGGTCTCCCTTATAAGTTCTGGGCTGCTCTGGTTGCCTTGTGGTGCTTGTCACCCAGTCTCACAGCCCCAGAGCCTGGCACGTGCCTGGCAGACCTGGGCATTTGATGAGAGTGACCGGAGGGCCCTTCCTCATTGAGGACCCCCACACATCCATTCCCTTTCACTGTTCAGTAACAGCACATGGATCTGCCCCATACTCGGGAAAATGTTAGCTCCAATGATGCTAAAGACCGTGGCCACTGAAACACTCAGAGCACAGCGGCGGACACTGATAAAAACAGGTGGGCCCAGGCATGTGGCTGCCAGGGGAAGGCATGGCAGCTTCATTCCATCTGGACCTGCATTTGTGGAATATTTCTGAAAACCAATATTTCTAAGCCAAATGTCTGTTCACCCCGGTTTACGTAAGAAAGTTTGCATATTGATATAGGAACACAAGCATTTGTTAATTGGTTTCTGTGTTGATATATATGAAAGTTGTAGACTTTTTTTCCTGTGTCAATAGTACTGCCTGGGGGAAGTGGAGGAAGTTTGATCAGGTGATAAAGTACTGAGCCTAAGATAGAGAACTTGTTTCCATTAGACCCAAAGAATTTACAGAGGACAGTCTCTACCTTGGTTCCCCTTCTCCTATTCTTTTCCTCCTCCTCTTCTTCCTCTCTCTCCCTGCTTCCTACTTTTTCTCCATTTATATTATACTGGCATGTTTCCTTAAAAACAAAAAACAGGCCACATCCCCCTAGGCCACAAAGCCTAGCTTAAATTTTTTGTCCAGAAAACTCTGTATGCTCTAGCCTGAGACCACTGTAGCCTGGATTAGGTGCACTGTAAAGAAGACGTTTCTGGCCCAACTCTTTCCAGTCTCCTCTCTGAGGCCCAGTTCACCTCCAAACGTCAGAGCTCATATATTGGTTCTTCAAAGTGAACAGCAGCATAGCGTCCTTTCGTGGGGCAATAATTCTGGGCCAGACAGTATACTGGGTGCTGAAGAGATAAAAGTTCAGTTCCTTTGATTAAGGAGGTTATAGCCAGATGGAAAGACAGAGAGAGACCTTTTCTGTTTCAGTTCTAAGACTCCCTAAGAGACATTGCGAAGAGCTCGTGCAAACAGTGGGCTAAAGGAACAGGGAAAGTTTTCAGGGATTTGTAAGTGCCCAGGGATTTGAAAGGCATTGATCTGGACAATGTGTGGCACGATTGAGGAACAGAAAATAAGATTCTGGTGAGCTGCAGCAGAGGTGGGCGGGGGGGCAGAACAGACAGAGGATGGAAAGCCCAGCTACAGGTGGACTGCAGATGCGCCAAGGAACGCCATCCTGCTGACGAGAGGAACCATCAGATTAAAGAGTCAAGGTGAGATCTGCGACTGGAGTGGAGCAGGGGCCATGGGGGGATCTCTAAAGGTGGAGATAGCACTGAAAGTTTCTTGCAAGAGTCTAAGCTGAAGCAACAGGAAGGAAGCATTTGCCTGAAGGAGTTAGGCTATCAGGTGATTGGTGATAAGGAAAAACGATGATGGAAAATCTGAAGAGGCAAAGGAAGGGCCCACATTTTGCTATGGACTTGCACTTCAGGTAAGTGTGGGATGCCTTGGGGGTAATGTCCAACCAGCAAGTAGATAAAGTTTGGAGGAGGTGTACATTTGAACTGTCAACTTGTAAGGGACCGCTGAAGGCACAGGAGCATATGCAATTGTTCAAGGGAAACATATCAGAAGGGACATAAGAGCCAAGGTAGAACCAGGAAGAGTCTGACATCTGAGAGGCAGTGCTGCCTGACAAAGGCAGCCAGACTCAGGAGAACCAGACCAGAGTCACGTCATGCAAGCTAACTGCAGAGGCAACCTCAGGGATCTGATATCAAGGATGAAATGCTGCAAAGATGAAGTAGGGTGAGGACGAAAACCCCGTGGTGATGAGCATGCCGTTCATGTTTGGGGGGACAGCAACTTCAGCACCTCTGGGACTTCAGCCCCTGTCAAAACACCCATCAGCAAAGAAGTTAAGGGAACATAAAAATGTGTGGTCGTGGCTGTGGAACACTCTCAGAGCTTGGCTTTAAAGGGAAGAACATCCAAAAACGGGGTTGGCAATGTCATGGGAAGGATTTTTTGAAGGTGGGGCTTCAGTGTGGTTGTCGATTAGAATGGCAGCACCTGTAGACAAAGAGCCTGTAAATGACTTTGAGGATTCTAACCTGGAAGGCTAGAGAAATGGGATGGTATTAATTATGGGGTAAACTTTCCTAAAAGGAAACATGCCATGGATTGGCCACTCTCCCACTGACTCAGATGCTTTGACACTCCCCAGTCCCGAGCTCCAGGCCAGCTCAAGCGAGGTAGTCAGGAGGCGGCTGCTCCAAGCCCCATGGAGGAGCCGCCTGGCAAGGCTCAAGCACTGACATCCTCCACCAAGCATCATGGAATGCATTGCTGGACACCTGCCCGAGCGCTGGAGCCCAGCATGGCAAGCTGGCAATAGTGTGACATGGGGCACTGACCCAGTACATCCCCGCATATTTTCTCAACATTTTGGACATCTATAGCTCATAATCTAGCACCACGTGTCCATCGATGCTCAGTAATAATTCAAAGTGATGAGGCTGTTTTCTGACTTTAATAGCCAGTTGCACAGCTCCAGCATGGCTCATGCCACCTTAAATGACTACATTAACTTGTGGAGATATGGAATCAAGCTCTGGACTGGCTATTCCAGGCCAGAAAAAATCAGGGCAGTCATGAAAATGAGACTGGATTTCATAAGAATTGGACAACTCCCCACATACCCCAGGCCGGTTCTACACTTTGGTCTTAATACTGGCTCTGCCAGCGAGTGCCTCTGCTTCCTTCCATGGAATATCAAAAGGCTGTAAAGTTACTCTATTTCCCAAAAAATAAGGAAACCATAAGCTCTTCTAACAGAGCAAAGATTCCTGAAAATATTCTGACCCAAATTCCCCATTTGACTAATTTGGAAACTGAGACTAAGAGTTAGTGATTTCTAGGTATTTCTTAGTGAGTTGGTGATGGGGAATTCATTGAACAATGAGAAGATAGTTACCATGATGTAACAAGACTTGTGTGACACCCAGTCACTCCTTCTGGACATAAACCAGACCCTGTGAGCCCCAGAACTGGACAAAGAATTCTCATAAATTCTGGACTGGAGGGCAGACAGGTAACGTGTTATGGGGAGGGGTTCTGGCTGGGGAGGAGGTGGGTGGGCACAATATTAAATGCCTCATTACCAAAGGGTCCTCCACAGCTCTCTCATCTCCCCAAATCCCTGCTTTGGTCAGGAGTCTGTGCTTGTGAGTGGGATAGGTTTCCTTTTAGCAAGCTGAACCAAAGGGCTGTGGAAACAACTTAGGTCCCCAAACTCCTTAAGCAAACAAAGGAAAATTACCTGGCAATCCACACACTCCCTGTTGAAGCAGAGTTCGTTGGTAAAAATGCAGAGATAAGTTCAGGAACAAGTGTGTTCACCCTTTCCAGGGCAGGGCCTGAGGGATTAGCTGAACCAGTGTCAGACTCCAAGAGAGAACCCCTGGACCTTGGGTTTATGTGATTTGGGAAGCACGAGTGCCTCCCCCGCTGGAACCAGGACTGAGGACCTGGCCATCGTATGATGTGGGAGAACTCTCGTCATAGGCCCTGCTCTTTCAGACCAACACTTGCAGTTGGGGAGCAGCAGCCCATGCTAACATGGTCAGGGTTTGGGGTTCCAGTTTGTTCATATTCAGGATTCAGCTAGAGCCAACTTCCTTAGAGTTCTGCAGGAAAACAGCTTCTCTGTGAGATCACAACAGCTACAGAGAAGATGCCGATGAATACCAGCTGCATACATCCCTCCCTCAAGCTGTAGCCCCCACCCCCAGAACTCATAGATGGTATAATACCCCCATCTTCTATAGACCATGTTGTATTTAACCATGTTAAAGGTGTGTACTACACAAAAGGTAGTGCAAGCCAATAGTTAGATATACTGATGAGAACATTCAGTATTCCCTTCATCAGGAGGCAAGCCTAAGAGCATTTAAAAAACTTTTACTTTTCAAAAAGAACCAGATTTGACACCCAGTATGATGGATTCTAAAGTCTATCTCATCACCTCACCAGGATGTGACCATTGGCAGCACAAGTTGACAGGAACCTGGGGAAAGACTGGTGCTCACACCTGCCCCGCTAAAGTACAAGTTTCCCACTTGCTCCACATAGCTGAGTTGAAGAGACAGGTGTATAAAAGAAAGGGTAGGAAAAGAAGTTCTCAATCTGGGAAAGTGAATAGATCCTCACCACACCTTCAAGTCATAAAACCCAGAAGAGGCTACAAATGACATATCTAAGGTGACACCAGGGTGAACTACCAGATGAGGGAGACACAGCTATCACAGGGTTTTCACCAGTGAGTTGAGGCTCTTCATTCTGAATACATGCCCTGTTTTCAGCATGGTTTCCTTGGCAGTCAAAATGATGACTAATCCAATGCTCCATTAACAGCTTTATGAATGAAAGGAAATGTATTTTAAGAGAGCTTTGTGCTGGTACCCAACTGCACTGATAAACTGTTTTCAGAGTTGACAGGAATCCGTTTCAAGTAAATGGTGACCTTTAAACAACTTGAAGGGCCATGATTACACAGCGACACTCTCAAGTGCCCCCTGCTTTAAGGTTCATTGGCAAGTTCACCCTGCAGATGCCCTTGCCAATGCCCAGTGTAGGAAGTGCCTGCTGCTCTTGGCTATGAAGGCATGTTAATAAGCCCTGCAGACCCTTTCCCAGGGTCTTCTCAGGCCCCAGGCCTGAGCCCAGGAGCCCAACCCTGGTCTACATCTGTTTTTGTAAGCAGTTGTAAGATGAGTCAGAACGTTGAAGAGACAGTCTGGGAAGAAGCCCCATCACCAGACCAGGCCAGGCCAAGGGCCTTGTCACTGAAGGATGCTTGTCAAGTCTGCATAACCCACTTCAAGAGAGAGACAACAGCTGTACTCATTCTTCTACCACCAGACCAACCCTCAGCAGGGTGTAAGAATCAAAATTTCTTCCTTGAGAAACTTCCAGATCTTTCCAGCCTAAGTCCCATCAACCACTCTCAACTTCCAGCCAAGAAGCTTGACCTTGAAATTGTCATTGACTTTCTAAAGAAGTGAAGCCACAGAACATAGGTGAAAGACAACTTACCTTGTGTCACCTCTGGAAAAATAGCCCCTTTGCCTGGCTTACTTCATCCTATCCACCAGGACCTC
This sequence comes from Scalopus aquaticus, assembly GCA_004024925.1. Classification (NCBI taxonomy): domain Eukaryota; kingdom Metazoa; phylum Chordata; class Mammalia; order Eulipotyphla; family Talpidae; genus Scalopus; species Scalopus aquaticus. Next base: position 13,632 of record PVIJ01022047.1, read on the forward strand.
CTTATTGGAATTGCCCCACCCTATGTCCCAGGACCCCAACTTGTTGGCTGACCTCAATGTCCTATCCCCAGATTCAGCTCTGGGAAACTGGAGTGACTCTGGCATGTTGCCCAGCTCCAGCTTAACCTATACCCCAGTTTAGTCACATCCCAGGCCTGTCTTTCAGCATCATTTGGCCAGGCCTTGACCAAAGTTCTCTCTAGAACTCCAGATTGAATTATCTGCCCACACATCTGCATGCCTAAGAGTGTTTCAAACATAGCCATTCCAAAGATGAACTCCCCCCCCCACCTTAATAAAAACACTTGTTCCATCTCACTAAGTGGACCAGACACCCACCCACTCTCCCAAGTCTGAAACTTGGGAATATCATTCTCCATCCCATACCCAAAACACCCTGTCCATTCAATACCTAAATATCTTTTCAATCCACTCTCTTCTTTCCATGACCATTTCTGCTTTCATACTTTCCTTGGGGGACTACTGTAGTCCTCTGCTATGAAAATGCTGTCACCTCCAGGCAATTCAAATGGAGCTGACGCCACCAACCTGATTCAGAGGTGCCCACTTCTCTACTTAAAACACTCAGCACCTCTTCATTGCCTGTAAAGTTCAAACTTTCTTGCTGAAAGCTGGGAGGCAACTTAGAGATCACCTGGTCAACTTTTCATACTGCAACAGTCCAGATCATAGACTTTAGGATCCATCATACTAGATTTCAAACCTGGCTCTTTGAAAGCTTCAAGTTTTTTTTTAACACCTTGGGTTCAATTTCTTCATCTAGCCAATCTCAGGGTTGAGGAGACACAATGTGTGGAAAGTGTCCAGCACAGTCTAGGAAACGAACTGCTCAGCAGCCAGCATTATTACAGGTTCAGAACCCAAGATGCAAAAGCTGCTCCTCAGGGTCACACCATTAGCTAACAACAGCTGTTAAACCCAGGACCAAAACCCACAAAATGAAATGCCTGCACTTCACAAATAAGAGGTTGAAGTATCATGCCCCACTGATCAACTAGTGCTTCTGAGCACTGGGCAGTGAATAAAACACACCAGGTCCCTTCTTCGTGGAGTTTAGTTCTAATGAGGGAATGAGACACTCCGCAGTGAAGCACGTAAGTGCACAAAGCAAGGCATCAGACACTAACTCCGGTGGCACGAGGTAGGAATGCTGAGCGAGGTAGGAATGCTGAGGTTGTGTATTTGTGGTGTGGTTGAGGAAGTAATTATCTGATAAGGCTCACTTAAGGTAAGGGAGAAAGGGAGTGAAAATACTGATATCAGGGTAGGCTTCCGAACAGCAAGAGTAGAAAGTACAAAGGGCCGAAGGAAGAACAGTGAGCGTGACAGAGGGCTCAGGAGACAGCAGACAGGCCAACACTGCTGTGGAGAGTGGGCAAGAGGGAGGGGGTGGGAAGTGAGGCCAGAGGACAGATGGTCAGCTCAGGCAAGCCACAGGATGTGAATTTTACACTGAGAGGGACAGAAAGTCAATGAAGGGGTTTGGACAGAGATCTGGAGAGATCTGACTTAGCCTTCCAAGAGTCGCTGAGACCAGAGAGGTCGCTGCAGTGACCTTGTTGGAGATGATCGTGCTGAAACCTGATGGCAGAGTGAGTGATGTCTCAGGTGAGAAGGGGTCGTTCCGAATACATTTTAAAGGCAGAACTTAAAGGATTTGCAGATGGACTAGATGTGAAGTGAAAACAGAAGGTTGACCCCAAAGACCATGATCAAAGCCAATGAAAAGCTGGAGCTGCTATTTACTGAAGTGATGGAGACTGAGGAAGAAGAGGCGGGGAGGGAAATCAGGAGTCTGCTTTCTACTGCTTCAAATTTGAGATGCCAATTTAATGTCTGGTAAACATAAACTATGGCTATACAAATCGAGGGGCAGGGAGAAATTCATACTGCAGAGTCCCATTTGGGAGCAGAAGACACTCAACCATTCAGTGGTGTTTAAAACCAGAAGACGAGAAGAGTCCACCTAGGGAAGGAGAGCTGAGGACCTCCCTGGCTCCCTGGGGACATACCAGGCCAGGGAAATGAAGGTCCCGGGAAGGAGCCTGAGGAGTGGCCAAGCAGGGCGGCAGCAGAGAAGCCATGTAGGGTCCTGAAAAAGCCACATGCAGAAAGAGTTATAAGAAGGTATTAATCAACTGCCAGAAGGACACTGGCCACCTAAGAGGAGACTGCAAATCGGTCATGGGATTTGGCAACATGGAGACCACTTGGCTAGAGTTATTTAGATGGACAGGTGAATGCAAAAGAGCGTGGGAGGAGAAGAAGCAGAGACTTTAAAATAAGACAGGCCTTGGAGGAATTTTGAATGTAAAGGGGAGCCTAGAAAACTGATGATACTGGAGTGATGTCCCAAACAGATGAGCAAGGATGCAATGTAATGAACGACAGAGTCTGTCCATGAATGACAACCCCTCATCAGTGGGCATGGTACACTGAAATAAGCACTGGTCAGGAAGTGCAAATCATTCTAGCCTCTCTGTAAATCAATTTAACAGTCACATCAAGAGCCCTGAAAAATGTTCAGGCCTTTTGAAGTATCCATTCCCCTTTTGGTATCTGTCCTGAGGAAATTTCAGATACAGAAAAAGTTCTCTACATAGACATTCATCACAACTATATGTAACAGTTCTAGAAACAGCTAAATATGCCACAGCAAATGGTTAAAAACCCAGGCTAGAGGTAGCCACTGGAATGTCAGCTCCATGAGAACAGGGACGGTATCTATTTTATTTTCACTATGGCCCCAGCACCTGTGGGTTTGACATATCTGCTGAAAGAACAAATAAAAGTTCACATATAGTTAAGCAAAGACAAGATATAAAGTGATCGTCCATTATCATATACAAATATATATATATATATATATATATATATATATATATATATATACACACATACACTTAAAGTATCACCTCAACCATGTTTTAGATAAATAACACCGTGTCTATGAAAACTAAAGAAATGATCCCCAAAAATGTAAACAGCTTATCTTTGTGTGATGGAACATGTTATTTTTTGTTTTGTTTTTGTATATTTTCAAACATGAATAGAATTAACTTTATAGTGGAAAAAACAAATCAAGGTCATTTCTTGAAAAAGGAAGGACAAGAATCAGGCAGGACTTAAGCTTAAACCACCAGGATTCGATGAGGTTTTGCACCCACTGAAGGTTCCCAGGGAGTCTTCGTGGGTGAGTCTCCATTCTGGCCACAGGGCTCCTTCTACTGGAGTCTACTTCCTGGGCAAGAGAAAGCTCCTCCAGGACCTAAAGAGAAATCCTGTTCACAGGTACCAGCTTTCACTAGAACATTTCGAAATTCTTAATCAGCTGTCAAAAACAACATCCAGCAAGACAGAAAACTGTTGATGGTGCAGTTTTTAGTGAAATAGAGCAGAATAAAGAAGGGCATGTTCACTGGGAA
>PVIJ01022048.1:0-17077 GCA_004024925.1 Scalopus aquaticus
AAAAAAAAAAAAAAGGTGAAAGTCACCTATGTTCACCAATGAGTGGACAAAATGTGACCTATGCACACACAACAATACATTATTCAGCCTTATAAAGGAAAGCAAGTCTTACACATACTACAACATAGCATAACCTTGTGGGAGTTACACTAAGTGAAGTAATTCCATGACAAAAGGACAACTACTATATGATTCCACTTGTTGAGGTAGTTCAAGTAGTAAAAAATCATAGAAAGTAAAATGCTGGGTGTCAGGGATTGGGCAAAGGCAGAAATGAGTATGGAGTTTCAGTCTCAGAAGATGAAAAAAGTTCTGGAGATGGGTGGCAGTGACGGTTACACAGCAATATGGGTGTGTGTAATGCCTCAGAACTGTACACTTAAAAACGTTAAGCCAGTAAATTTTATGCTATGTATATTTTACCACAATTAAAAATATCGAATAGGATAATTTCAGATACTGATAAGTGCCATAAATAATCATAGCATGACTGGGAATGACTAGAAAAAAGATGAAGATAGCATTGGAATGAGTTAAGTAATCAGAGGAGGTGATATTTATCTGACATCTGAATGACAAAAGTCAGGGAACGTGGGGAGAGAAAACATTTCAGGCAGAGAGAAGAGCCAAAGCTTTTGTGCAAGTCTCTGAAACAGACATGAGTTTTGCATTTGAAGGACTATAAAGAAGCTCTAGTACAGGCAGTCCTATGAACATTGATTGGGATGAACTATAAGAGATGTGTAAGATATTTCATGCCAGGGAAGGAGTGAGAATTTTCCTCTAGGTGCTCTAATTTGTTTGTAAAAGTTGGTTTCAACTGCTTTGTAAAAAATGAGTCAGAGCAGGTAGATTCAAAGCAGATACACCAGGAGTTGTTAAAAGTACAGAGTAGATATGGTAGAACAGATGATAGAAAGGGTGGTGAAGAAAAATGCATTCAACATGTTTTGAAGATATAGTCAATAAATCTTACTGATTTACTTATGGTTAGTACAATCACACCTTCCCAATATATCTGGGACAAGAGACTGATTTCATCTATTGTCCCAGTGCCTTATACAATTAGTGACTCTACTATTCTCAATATTATCCCAGCCTGGATAATAAATCCTATAGCTGCCCAAGCTACAGGGAATAAAGGAAAAAGAAGCAAGGATGACTCTTCAGATTAACCAAACGCAAGGTTGTAGTAGTAATACTTCCAAGACAGTCTCTTAACAGTATCATTAAAGAAGGAAAGATGTATTTCTAAGTCCATATTCCTTTTGTTTAATTCATGAGTCCTTTTTAACCATACTCATTCAACAATTACATGTTCCTCATTTCATCCAAATTCAGAAGGTACCTATGTGTATCAGAACCTTACCAGATTAAAAAAAAAAAATAAGGCAAACTTAATTATCAAGCTCAGTGATAGTTTAAGTAATAACCAGAAAACAGAGAAAAAAAGCACTTTCCAAGGGGAGCAGCAGCATGTAAACCTGATGTCCTAAGTACTTTTGCTCATGCAGAGATGAAGATCACAGGAATATATTTTTGGTGTGGCAAGGCTAGAGTAGAATGAGCTCTATCTATGATGGGCGTAGACCACTAAGTGAAGAGAACAAAAGACTACTGGGGAAAATTTCAGGGACAAGTGCTCTAAAGGGGGACTGCTAACTCCACAGACAATGGCATTGGCAACAGCTACAAAACACAGCAGAAATGAACAACTAAGTCTATGTGAGAGGATAGTGGTATACCTGGAAATTGTCATTTCCTGAGATATCTCAAGGAGTATTAGATTTATTATTTTGCATGTTGAGAAAAAGAATGGCCTGAAAAAATACCTGCTATTTTTCTCTCCCAAAAGAAAAAGAAAAGCAAAACATTGCTTTTTTACCCCACTTTATCCAAAGGAGAAAAATAAGCAAGGAAAATCTGCTCAGGTTTTCTTCTTAATTATGAAGGTCAAGAGATTTTCCTCTAGACAAAAATAGGGTTTCAAATTAACCCTGAGCTCTTAAACAAAATTAACACCAAAGCTTAGTACTATTGCTTTCATTAATATTTGGAAGTTGGTTAAATCCTCTTACGCCACAATAAACCAATATACTCTAAAATAAAAATGATTGATAATTGACAGGAGATTGTCTGCATATGTTATCTGGGTAAAGGAGCAAATAGAAAATTAGCTGTGTTTCAAAGGGAATTGCTGCATTTCACCTGGTACCCATAATTTCCAAGATATTTTTAAGACTTGGTTCTGTGAACCATCTACTTACTGTGATTTTTCAGTATTACTCTACATAATGGAAACGAAACAGTGCCCAAGAAGTCAGTGCTGATTTTTTAATTTCAGTAATTGGTTTTGTCAGTTAAACCTTAGTATGACCCAAACAGGATACAAAGTAATTAGCATGTAAGTTCAGCTCTAAAATAAAGAGGGAGAAAAAGGAGGGAATGAGGGAGAATCTTGAGGGCCAATTGAATCTTTATTCTGCTCCAATTTTAAAATATATATGCTGTACACAACAGTTGAAATGATCTTTTAAAAAACACAGCTGAAACAAGTAATTGCTGAAGAGTAATTGAGATTGAAGGTTAGATGAAATCCACTGTATGCAAGGTTTTCAAAATCAACAGCTGCAAGTAACAAGTTAGATTAGGGTTTTGGCTATGCAAATATCATTCATCTAGCTCACCCTCATTTACTTCAGTCACTTAACAGGGCTCTTTAATCACAGACATTTCCATAGATCCATCAAACCTTATTCATCATTTTATCTTGTACCCTGAATTAAGCTGGGCACCACTTAGATGTTACTGTTTATGAGCTATGTGATACCTAAACATTATCAGTTCTCACAAGACTGTCTTAATATTGTGTTTCCCACACAGTGACCTTCAGGTCCTTGCAGTGATTGATCATTTTATTTCCATTAGAATCTCCCTCGGTTTCAGTTCACATTCAGATCTTTACGTTTTCAGCAGGTAAAATTACAACGTGATTTCAGAATGGTCTCTACCATTAATCTCTACAGTCCAGTAATCTCTAGTCCAGTAGAGTTAAACTCTTAGGGAATTTCTTCAAGCACTTCAATTAATTGACTCAATTGAGAGGTTTTTTTTAATAAGTGATGAGTTATAGGAAACTGAACTCTGAAGAAAACCTCATGGCAGTCACTTACATATCCATAATCTAATAGAAATTTTCAAACTGTACCACACCTTATCAAAATAATACCATAAAATCCTTGAAAACATCTTTCTAAACTGGAAAATAGAAGCACACTGTTACAGTTTGAAGAACAGTGAATTTTCTAAATAAAACAGGTGGCATCACCGTGAGCAGTCTGCTGAGTTAGAAAGAGGAAGAGCTTACTGTGAATAAGGCATTTTTCCTCTGGAAGCTAACATAGCCACTACCAATCCTAGACCCTCAAAATCAACTGGGAAAAGAAAAACCTAGTCTCTTCTCTACTTCTTTTCCAGGATCTTTTAATTATTCCCTTCTCTTTTTTATTGCACATTACAATTTTTTTTCTAAATAACAATCCTAATTGCCAACATTCAATTTCCAGGGAAAATATTCCCAGTTAGATCAAGATGAATGAACAACGGTATCTCTTCTTCAGTTGCTTTGTCCTTTCCAGAAATCTGCCACTTGTTAAAACATTTCATAAATTCTTCAAAGGATAGCAAGCTTGGCCTAATAAAACTTCCAATAATTCAGAGTGGCTAGTGCTGGTAAAGCTTAATTCTTGACATGCACAGATATGCCTAGTCTCCACTGTTTTGCCACTTTCAGAAAATTTGAACAAAAGATTTGAATGTTGACACACAATGTATAACAATTAATCAAACAGGCTATAATAAGGACTTAATATTTCCCTTTTTGCTAGTTGCAGATATTTCTTTTGCTTATCTTAATTCCAAGGACAAAGGATTTGCTTAAATTCCCAAGGCAAATCCCACATTTCTTATCCATGATTTCTACAACTATCCCAGTCCACAGTGATTTTTTTTTCTTTTTCTGAGTAACTACAGCACTTATGTCTATATATCTCATTTTACAGAAATATAAAATGTTCTACTTACATTAAGATCACTATGGAGTTTGGCACATACTTAGCGTACAGTGGATGTATATGACATATTTGCATTCCTCTTTAACATGATACTCTCTCTCTCTCTCTCTCTCTCTCTCTCTCTCTCTCTCTCTCTTACATAAACACATGGAAACCCATTAAGAAATGTCTTTCCAGATGCAGGTATTACATTTTTTATGATGTATACTTTACAATCTTCCTTTCACAGGGGTGAGAAGAGGAATATAAACCAAACTAGCCATTAAGTAGGAGGTAGGAAGAACATCAGAACTGACAGATGACTTAATAGTTTTAATTTGGTTTTCACACAGCTGTTTGACATTTTTCTCATTACTTATATCCCCAATACAATCATCTGAAGTTTCTAAATTAATAGCCACACCTAGGTGACAGTTCCTATATATTCATTCAATAATTTGTCAAAGTGAAGACAATGTACAAGCTCAATCACAATATTGTTTCATAAATGTCTCATACCTGCCCTAGAAAAGAGATATTAAAGCACCATTTGAAGAGTTGCTATGTTTTTAAGGAGTTTCCAAAGAAGAGGTAAGCATTCTAAGGACTTTCAGCAGAGTATCAAGTTGAGTGATATATCATTTTCAGTTAATTATTATTTAGTGTGCTATTCAGCAACAATACTTAATCTTTTGCATTTTTTGCTCATTATTTTTAGAAGGATAAATAATACCCCCTCAGCTGCTGCATCTATACAACATTGATATATGTACATGCACATCCTACCTTTTTTCTTGGTAACAAGGAACCCTCCTATGTTCCTGAGATCAATTGGTCATTTAATATTAGAACTCATCCCCTCCTTGCATACTCAACATCACCTACCCAGTTCTTCTCCCCTATTGTTACATAAGCAGACTGACCTCTACTATCAGAGACACACAAACATACTGAGATTTCTCCCACTATTAAAAAAAATTATATTTTGACCCCATTCCCCTGTGTCTTCATCTCTTATCTTATTTCTCTCCAACACTTCACAACAAACATCCTTGTAATGAAAAACATGAATATATTCTACTCTGACTTAAAACTATATGGCAAAGCTAAAATAATCAAAACTGTATAACACTGGAATAAAAATAAATACGCAGATCAATGGAACAGAATTGAGAGCCTATAAATAAACCCACACTTATGTAAAGAGTTATTTTGTGACAAAGGAGAAAGAGCATACAAGGAGAAAAACAAATCTCTTCAACAAATGGTGCTGGGAAAATTGGACAGCCATATACAAGAGAATGAATTAGACCACTATCTCACCCCATATACAAAGAAGTCAAATGGATCAAAGACTTTGGTATAAGTCCTGGACTCATAAAATACTAGAAGAGAATATAAGCTGAACACTCCACAACATTAGCTTCAGTGATGGAGACTTGATTCCAATGAAAAGGGAAGCAAGCAAAAATAAATGGGCTACATCAAATAAGCTTCTGCACAATAAAAGAAACTCTCAGTAAAACAAGAAGACATCCATTTAATGGGAGACAGTATTTGTACATCAAACCTCTGACAAGGGGACTAATAACCAATGTCTACAAAAAATTCATACAATGCAACAAAAAGAAAACAAGGTATGCGTAAAAATGGGCAGAAGCATTAAATAGACATTTTTCCAAAGAAGAAATGCAGATAACTAACTGGCACATGAAAAAGATGTTCGACATAACTTTTATCAGAGAAATGAAAATCAAGACCACAATGAGATAGTACCTCACACTTACAAGAATGTTCCATATAAAAAGAGGCAGAAACAGTTGTCAGTGAAGGGGGTTCAGAAAAAGGAATTCTTGTACACTACTGGTGGTCAAATACACTGGTTTAGCCTATATGGAAAACAGCATGAAGGTTTATTTAAATATTATTAATAGATCTACTATTTCATCCAACAATTCTACTCCTACATATGTACTTAAAGTATGTAAAATCAGTAACAAAAAAATACATATGCCCTCCTATGTTCGTTATAGCACTATTTATAATATCCCGATAGGGAAACAACCTAAGTGCCCAACTACATATGAGTAGATTAAAAATCAGGGAAGATGAAATGTCACCATTCATTGTCACATGGATGGAATTGGAAGGGATTATGCTAAGTGAAATATATTAAGAAAACAAGAAATACTGATGACTTCACCAACATGAGAAATATAAAGAAGCAAAGCAAAGAAACAGGCAAAACCCAACCAAAACAAACCCTGAAATCTGATTGCAGAACTAAGGTGATAGGGAAGAGGAATGAAGCAAAGGAGGAGAGAATCCAATGGACTGTGGAAGAGGCTTGTTGGTATTTTTGTGATGGCAATATTCATTTGAAACATCTTTATTCCTAAAATATAGACTACTATATAACCAGTTTTATTTTAATTTCAAAAAAATAATTTTATTAAATGGGTAATGATCATTTATTAGTGGTAAGACATTGGTTTCCAATCAAATGTACATACCAGAAGAGGCTTTCTTTGCTATATGAAGATTTTATAGTTCACTGATATTCTATTATAATCAATATATTAAGTATATAGATAGATATTTTGTAGGATTTAGTACACAACTCAATTATTTTAAACTAATATAGCTTTTATCATTTTGCATTTATAATGTATTATCATTATATCTCTGACTTAATTGATTTTGAATCATTGGTTAGGAGCACAGCTTCTAACAATTATTCCTTTTAGAAAATGTTATCTGCTTTAGAGAACCATTTTTAGGAATGCATTGTGATGGAAAGCAGTGGCTGAAAGCATTTATATTTTTAACATGAGCCACTCTTGTGTGCATGCTGTGGGTTTATAAGGTTGTATTAATGATGGCAATGAAGATATTGAATGTGTAATTAGAATGATAAATGTTTAATATTAAGATGCAGCAATGACAAAAATAGATTGCATATTAGCATTGTTTTTACCTAATAGAACTCACACATTCAAATGAATCTTGGCTTCAAAATTGTTATGAACCTTAAAGGCAAAGGATGAATAAGACCCTCTGGGAAATACAAATTTTAGCTATTAAGATAATAACTGTTACATCCAAATAGGTGTTGTCCTCCTTAAATGTCTTCCTTGGAAGGCTGCATCATACCCAAAGGTAGCATCATATGCTCAGAATATCCTTAGAGCTCCACCTCTGAAAGAATCAACAGAGCCCACATCGTGTTGTTTTGATCGTCTCCAGAGAGCAGTATGTTCAGACTTCAAAGGTCGACAATGTTTTCCTTAAAAAACCAAAATAATTTGATGTCAAGCCTACTATGTCAAGTGAATGATAAAATTGAATAATACTTTCTTGAATTTTAAGCAAGATTAAACTACACAATAAAAAGGTGAATGTCCATAAAATGACTGTGAATTTTCTCTGAAGGTAAGTCCAAAAGAGCAGGTGACTTCAGCAAGCACGGAGCAACTGCAACTGGGATAAAAAGTGTGCAGCCTTCAGGAGTGAAATACTTTGAAAGCAGCAATCACTTTGGTTATAATTCAGGAGATTCTGTTTTTAAAAATTCCTTTCTATGGATATTTTGTAACTTTGAGTTTCTAGGTGTCAATCTCCATCTACCACAGAGTTATGTTTCTCAACTATAAAAACATCTGTATAATTGAATAAGATGGCTCTTAGCCTAAATAATAATTTTAGAAAAAAATTATTTCCTTTCTAAAACTTTAAATGGACTCATAAGGAAAATAGAACAAATGCAAAGCTCAATTTTTATACCAGAATTATATTGCTGTTTACTTATTTTGGCTGACATCAAAAGCTTACTCCCTTCCAGATACATTAATTCATTACATCTTTATAACCTTGAAAAATACATTCATTGTTAGTTTAATTTTCAAAAAGTAAAGAAATCGAAATTAGAAAATCAAGAAACCACCCAGAATCACACAATTAAAAGACAGAGGGTTGGTGTGAACACAGGCAATTCAACACAAAGATATTTCATTCAACTACAGTGCAATGTTGCTTAGAATACTAGTAATTTTATCATGACAACAAAATATATAATTCAAAGATAATAAAATTTGAAGCAATAAGAAATAGCAGAAAAAACATCAGTTGTCAACCTGTTTTTTTTTTTAAAGATTTATTTTTTATTTATACATACAAGCTGGGGTACAGGCCACAGGCGTGGGGCGGTGAGAGGGTTCACCAGAGACAGAGCAGGTAGCAGAACAGGCAGATCAGAAATCCACTGCTGAGGGGAGCAGCAGGCAAGGCAGGAGAGGTCTGCCGCGCCATGTGGGATTCTCCCCGGCCGGGCATCGAACTCGAGTCGCCGCTGCCGACAGCTCCACAGTGCAGCGCCCAACTGCTGCGCCACCGGGGAGGCCCTATCAACCTGTTCTTAATTGCTCGGTTTTCCAAATGCTAAGAATGTTTGTAATAGTACCATTACACCTGCTTACCTACTCCCAGATCCGAGGGCCTGGACTTCACAGGTAAATCTTGCTATGGCATCTCAGTGACTCAGTGAAAGTGTCTGGTTTGCCTATTCTTAGAAAGCTTCCCTACCTTAAGATACACAGTAACACAAGACTATCAAACACACTACGGGAATAGGAAATGCAAAGTCTTTAAGTGCCAGGCACTGTGCTAGGCATTGAGACTGCTCCTAAGAGAAGAATATGATTGTGTTCTGCTAAGGTTAACTTCTTGAAGGGGTAGACAGTCAAGAAACAAATTAAGTAAAGTTCCATTACAAAAGAAAGAAACATGGCTCTGTGGTAAAGAATAAAGGAGACAGTTCAGATCATGGACAGGCCCAAGATACCAAAACCCTGTGAGGCTAGATGGCACAGCAGTAAATAAATTGTGGAAGTCATACAGCCAGAAATGATAAAGCCAGTATCCATAACTGAATACAAATTAAATTCTTTTAATAAAGCAGACCCCACATGGTAAGCCCAAATCTCACACTCACCTAACAACAAATTCCTCCTCCATAAAGGATCCTTCACACCTGATTATATTGAAGTTTGGATGAGTCCCTGAAAATTACAGAAGGCTCCAAGAATCTGTATCCATCCTCACCACTGTACTGCTAACTCCTATGTATCCCTGCATCGTTCATTTTCTGACTCACTTGTAACACAAAAGAAAACAAACATTGCTCAAAAGATTGAAGAATCCTTTTTTGCCAGTCCTCAAGTTTGAGCCAGTCTTTGTGAACTGGCCTATCTTAGAAAGCCTCTCTGAGGATATGATATTTAAACTGAAATCTAAATGCTGAGAAGGAGCTAATAATACAAAGCTGCAAGGATACAAAGCATTACAGATCTCATTCAACCAGTAAACTTTTACAAAGACTGATACTAGGAAATCATCTTTATTTTGCCATATCTTTCTTACTGCCTTTTCACATTACCAATTCCCACTACCATGAAACCAGCATGGTTTGATGGGAAACCATTATCAACAGAAGCAGAAGGGTAACTTCTGGCTCTCATATTTGGGGATCTTGTCTCCATGTGGATTATTATATTTAAGCATATTCCCATTGCCCAGACAGATCCAAGAACTCTGATCTTGGTTCCAAAGGTGTTGCTTAAGTTGAGATGGGCTCTTTCAAAAGTCAAGCATTCACAACCTGATGATACAAACAATAAAATGTCACCCATACTATGGAGAAAGCAGGAGAAAAGGGACAGAGTCATGCTCTAATAACTGCCTGAATTAAAAGAAAGCCATTTTTAAAAAACAAAAACTAAGATAAAAAGACAGGACCATGCCATATGACTCTGAAATTTTTATTTCAAGAGTTTACTAAATTGGCACCCAGGGGGCCTCCCTGGTGGCTCAGGGGGTTAAGTCTCAGCAGTATGAAGCTATCCACAGCTACTGCAGCACTAGTTCGATCCCCAGCCAGGGAGCTTCCCACAGGGTGCAGCAGACCTCTCCTGCCTCGCCCGCTGCTCCCTCAGCAGTGTACTTCAGTAGATCTGCCTGTTCTGCTCCCCACTCTGTCTCTGGTGAATCCGCTTGCTGCCCCCCCACCACACTTCTTATCTACACACCAGTTCTCGTATGCATAAATAAATCTTTTTAAAAATAAAACTTCTAAAAACTTAGAAGATAAATAACTTGGGCACCCATGATTACTAATCTCAATTACAACTAATTTTCCACTGTTATAAGTATTCACAAAAGAAGGTAAATGATCAAATTTTGTCTTTGGGTTATTTTTTAGATTTTGTTATTAAATTTATTAATTTGTATATATTTTACATCATTGTTCCTTTTTGTACAATACTTGCTTTCTCCTCTCAGGTATAGTCCCCACAGAATTCCCACCACCAATTCACCCGTGCACCATCACCATAGTCCCTTGTGCTCTTCCCGACCCCGTTTTGATCCCTCTCCCTCCTCTTGCCTGGCAGAATGTCTCTGATTTACATTGTCTGTTAATTTTGGTCTTTGAGTATTTTTTTTCTTCTTGGAGTTATTTTTAATGAAAATATGTCTCAAGTGTACAGCACAGTTTCCAATATTTCAATAATGATAACTCAATGTTACAAATGAAGCGAAATCTGCCAGTAAGCTGTGTTGAAACATAGGCACAAATGGCTTAGTTCGTCATTCACAGGCTGAGTGCGAGCAGTTCCCCAGGCTGCGAAGCTGCACTGGCTGCCAGGCCTCCCAGGTATGACCATGGTTTGCTCGGGGGCTGTGCAACAGGAGGCGCCTGTGCATGTCCTCGGGGGCCACATGTCTGAAATCGCACAGCCATGCCCCAGGCTTCAAGGCTGTTTCCTGGGATTTTTGCATGTGTGTCTACCTCCCTGGCCTCCACAAGCAGCCTAGCCACTGTTGCTTATTATCCTCTCGATATTTCTAAGTTTTGTACTTTGTTGTTGTTAATTTTCTAATGTCCATATTCTCTTTCTAATTCTTTAACAGTCACTCGAAGAGTGCTTATAGAGAAAGAATTACGACTTAAGCATTGTGTCAGACACGAAGTAAACAAAACAGGCATCATGAGCTCTGATGGCACTGCAATTAAAAGGCAAAGGGAGGAAGACAGGAAGCCAACAAACATATCCTGTCAGATTGCAGGAAGACAATACCATCAGGAGGAAGAACAAAAGGGAGCTCACCAGACTTAGGTTCCAGAAGGACTTCAGAGGAAGCAATAGTTGAACCAAGACCTTAAGAGCTAAGCAGACCTTATTGGCTTGATTTTAAGTGACAGCTCTGTCTTTACTGTGGGAAAGAACTAAGGCGGCAAGGATGACAGGGGCACTGCAGTCATCCAGGTATCGCCAACTCGACTCAGTGAGTTTCTTCTCTCTCCTTCAGTCACTTATGCCCCACTGTGAGTTTCATGGAAAAGCTTGACTTATTCGAGAAACTGAGGTCCCTTGGGAATTAGATTCATTTGCACATAGGGATTTTCCTACAGAGTTCTGTAAGATTCACCACACTTTCCATAGGATTCAGTAGTGAATAGCTGAGGTTAACCTATCTGTGCCTATTAAGTCTCCCCATCACACAAGTGACACACAACCAAGGTCTGGTTCAGTCTTCCCCGACACTGATAAACAGACAAAGAGAAAGAAGCTGTTTTTCTGCTAAACTTGAGGTGCAATGACCATTTTCCTTGCCATTTGGAAATTTTTTCCCAAAAAGAACAAATGTATAAACAAATAGAAATTTTGGTTAAAAACAGCAAGAGATAAATTTCTGCTATCATTAAGTCCATGATTCCACATTTTATGGCCCCACTTTTCATAGCTCCTCTCCAGGTCTGGAATCTGTTCCATTTTTCTTCCAAGTTACTTAAGCTGTTCATTTCTCTTAAGCTAGTTTGGTTGGCATTCTTGGTCACTTGCAACAGAATTAGTCCTGGCTTTGAAATAACCCCCAAAAGACTAAGAATAATCTTCTAATGCAATGATCTAATATCAGAATCCATCAGAGACAAACATATTAAAATTGAAACTGGGGCCTCCCTGGTGGCGCAAAGGGTTAAATCTCAGCACTATGGAGCTATCAGCAGCCACTGCAGCATGAGCTCAATCCCAGGCCAGGGAGCTTCCCACATGGTGCAGCAGACCTCGCCAGACTCACCCACTGCTCCCCTTAACAGTGTATGTCAGTCAATCTGCCAGTTCTGCTCCCCACTCTGTCTGGTGAATCTACTCACCACCCCCCTCATCTCTGGCTTACACCCCAGCTCTTGTATGCATAAATAAATAAATGTTTAAAAAATTTTTTGAAACTGAACCAAAACACAAACTCACATTTGACCAGTTAGCATTCAGAGGTACTACTGTGACTTACAGAACAACATATATTTTACTGTTTTTTAATTCAAGTGACAGACATTAGAGCGTAATTAGACACCTGTGGGGAACTTACTAAATTATATCTACACATTAAATGTTTGCTTAATAAACCGTAATATCACTTGAGGTTACAAAACAGATGGCATATTTTTAGATAAATTTAAAGGAGTTAGGCGGCTTTCATACAATTCTTAAATATATTACTTGACATAAAATGCTCTAAAGATCCCAGAATAGAACAGGATCTGTGGGTCTTCTTAATTTGCTTCTAGTGGTAATGACGTTATAAAGAGCAAAAATTGGTAAATCGCAAAATATAGAAACACTCTACCTAATCAATAGTATAAGTCTTTAGAACATCCTCCAAATCAATAAGATATATAATAATGACTGGAAGCACCTATGAGTAAATGAAAAAAAAAAGTGAATTGTAAATTGTAACAGCACAAAACCATCATCTGAACTTTATTAAAAGTGCGTTTACTGCAAGAATGTGATCAGTCTTCTTAATTTCAGTAGCACTGGTAATAAATAAAATTTATCTTTCCTTCTTCATAACACAGAGTCAAAACATTCCAGAAACTCCACAAACTACAAAACAAATAGCTTTGAGACACTCAGACCACCCTAGCATATTGGACAGACTTAACACCTAAAGGCTTTTAGCAGTATCTAGATAATTCAAAGTTTACAATTACTGATTTCAATGACCAGTTATGTTCCAAGATATGCATGATAAATTTAATTTACTTATAAGTTAAATAGCAATGGATTTAAAACTTCACCGAGAATGGGGTGTTTCAGATACATAGATTTCATCAAACAGAAGCAAATAATATATTCAAAGGCAGAATTGTTCTAGGCCTTTATTATCTGTACTTTACATATGTGATGTCACCCCTCATGGTGAAAAGAATCACCTCTGCTGTAGAAATTACAAAGAAAATTCAAGTTCATAGCTTTAAGTAGCCTGACCACATTCACTTAAGCATAAAGGTGTATCTATGAGATAATGCAAATCCAATAAAAATTCAAGTCCTTTCTTCACCATATCATATTGCCTCCTTATGGCTAACAAATGTTTTTCATTTAGGTCCTTTTTTCCCCTCAATAAATGGTCATAAAATGGGAATAATTTTACATGAAAATTATCTTTCAAAATAGAAATTACTGAACACATTTTTTAATGTCTTTAATATGACCCATCAGGTCAAACTTTCGATTATAATATTTGCTGTCATTGTGTGACTTACAGCCACAAATACTACCTCTTTGTAATATCAGCTCTATACAAACACACACACATGCACACACGCGCATGCATATGCACACACACACCCCTTCAAATTTGTTTTCCAAGTCTGCTATGCAGAGAAAAACAAATGACCATGTTGTTTAAGAACTAGAGATCTAGTTCGAGACATTAAAATTCTGGAAGAACTCTGAAAGTCAATTCCATGTCTTCATAGTAATTTCTTCAAAATCACAATTTCAGAGGCTTCCTCAGCTTATTTCCTTACTTCCAATAAAAGTTATATCCTAAAGGACTGACATTTCAGAGAGCAGGATTGAAGATAGAAAACCACCTCCAAATACATGAAATATGGCTGTAATTATACAGTTTGGTCTGGGATTTCTAGCAAACAATCTGACTTCTAGCTATGATTTATGGGATGATTATATTTTCAATCTCTTACCCACCTGTTAGCATCACTTTAAAATATTATTTGTTATGGTCCATATCATACCTCCATATCCTACCCAGTCTTCTTAAAACAAGAATGTGAACATTCCTCTATCAGTGGAGGTCATCATTTATCGTCACGTCCTGAATGCTAAGCACTGCGTGTACAGAGACTCATTAATTTTCATAACTGAGCAGGTCTTCTAGTAGTGGCTATCCACATTGTGCTCTTCAAACACTGAGGTGCCAGTCACAGACTACAAAATGAATGATGCTCCTTGGAGATGACAATGCCTAGCCTAGACAGTGACCCAACGTTAGAAATCATGTTGGTTCCCTAATGAAAGGAACTGAGAAAAGTGAAGTTTTGAAACTTATGTAAATGGTAGAGATACATCAGAAAAAGAGGTTAACCACTATGGTAAGCTGCATTTTGTAGTTTCCATAGGATGTTCAATTCCGACTATTTAAGACATACCTATTATGAATGAATGTGTGCCCCTCCACCAAAAGAAATTTATATTGAAATCCTGACCCCCAGTGTGATGGCATGGAGGTGGGGCCCTTAGGAAGTAATTAGACCTTAAGGGAATAGGATTAATGCCCTATAAGAAGAAAAAACACAAGAAATTTCTCTCTTACTCTGCTAACTACCATGTGAGGATACCACTAGCAGGGGTCCCTTACCAATATGCTGGTAATCTGAATTTGGCATCCAGGCTCTAGCACTATGAGAAATAAATGTCTGTGGCTGAAGGTACCCAATCCTTTGTATGCTATTATGGTAGCACAAATGACTAAGGTAATACTTTACACATGCTAACCATTATGTACACATAAACAAACACCACCCAAAAATGGATAAGGTTCGTAGCAGATTATCCAGTAGCAACTGCAAATCAGCCTATTCTTCAAGAGTGTTCCGAAATAAACCAAGATCCAGGAAAGGCCTGAAAACTCTAAGAGATCTCTCAAATATAAGGGTAGTTTTAAGAGCTAACACTCAACACACTAGATTCCTTGACCAATAACCCATGCTCACCTGAGATTCTCAAGAACCAGTACATACTTAAGTAATGCATTTGACCCATACAGTGCCATGCCTGACACCCAGTTATCAAACCATCTCCTAAAGAAGTCATAAGATGCAAAGAACTGACACATCTCTGATCCATAATCATGCTTTTCATAAATTAGAGCTTACACTGAAGATATTCTGTGTTTACCTGGAGCTGCTATACTTGGGTAGATTTAGAGTTAGTACCTCCACAAGCCCAGTCACACTCTTATCCTGGATACAAATGAGTTCCAAGGTAGATCTGATACAGGTGACAGGCTATAGGACCTTCAGTCAAGCTGGTACAGGAGCAACCCATCAGAGGACAAGTACTGTCACCACCTAACCTAAAAAGCTTTACTTCAATACAGTGAGGGCAGGTCATTTCTGCAGTCTGTTGAAGAGCCCATTCACTTTTCTCATTTTTCACTGATTGCTTACTGAATGCCCACTCTTTGTCTGATACTAGCATTACACAATGGCATATTCAAATGGGTAAGGAACAGTCCCTATCCTCAAGGAACTCAAGCCAAGGAAAGTAAGAAAATACAAAAAAATTTTTTTTTAATTTTGAAATAGCCATGCTAACAATAGATGAACAAGTACAGAGTTATCAATCGTGACTGTGGGCAGGACAAGCGATTAGGCAATTGGGAGAAATTCACAGAAAAAAAAAAACAACATTCCAATGGGTTTTGAAAAACAAGCAGGAGTTTGCTTAAAAAGCTAAAGTAGAGTTGGTGGGAATAAGCTAATGTAAAAAAGGGTAATAAAAAGTTTGCTTTCTGTTCTCATTGAACTATTGCTTTGTTGGCTCTTGGTATACTTTGTGTTTAAAGTAGGTAATCCAGGGAGATTCACTAAATTGTTATTTGGGTTAAAATGGAATAGGCTTCATTCAAGTAGAAACTACCACTATCATTAAATTATTTTTCTAGGTCTATTCAAAAAAAAAAATTCAGCCACAGTACCTTGACTTCTCAACCGTTCATGCTGTGAAAACAAGTGGTATTTTTCTTCAAAAAGTGGAACTTAAAGGTCACAAACATAGCATTTATTAAGATCAAGTTAATAATCCCTGAAAATTAGATGACTCTACCAGTACGTATTTAAATTGGCAGCTGGTGGCCATTTGCTTTTCTTCTTTGGAGAAGTGCCTTTTGAGCTCTTCTGCCCATTTTTTGACTGGGTTGTTGGCTTTGTTTTTGTTGAGTTGTGTGAGTTCCTTGTAAATTTTCGTTATCAGTCCTCTATCTGATGTATTGTGTGTAAAAATCTTTTCCCAGTTGGTAGGGTGTCTGTTAGTTTTGGTTAATGTCTCTTTTGCTGTACAGAAGCTTTTTATTTTGATGTAATCCCATCTGTTTATCTTTTTTTTTTAATTTGTTTTTTTTTTATTGTTATTTATGTCTTTTACATTTTGTATTCCCCTTGGGCAGCCCACCACCAATTCACCCGTGATCCATCTCCATGGTCCCCTGTATTCTCCTCTCTTCCATTTTGTGCCCATCTGTTTATCTTGTCTTTCACTTCCTTCACTTTGAGGGATGAGTCTTTCAAGATTTTGCTGAGATGTATGTCGTGTAGAGTTTTGCCTATATTTTCTTCTATACATTTTATGGTTTCAGGTCTTACATCCAGGTCTTTTATCCATTTTGAGTTGATTTTTGTGCAGGGTGTGAGGTAGTAGACACAAAAACACTAATCCGAAAGGATACATGCACCGGTATGTTCATTGCGGCACTGTTCACAATAGCAAAGGTATGGAAGCAACCCAGATGTCCAAAAATAGATGATTGGATCCAGAAGATGTGGTACATATACACAATGGAATACTATTCAGCATGGAAAGAAGATAAACACATACAATTTGCAGCGACATGGATGGAATTAGAGGGAATCATACTCAGTGAAATAAGCCAGAAAGAGA